>PITA01005353.1:0-20997 GCA_004023965.1 Spilogale gracilis
AAAAAAAAAAAAAAAAAAAAAAAAAAAAAAAAAAAAAAAAAAAAAAAAAAAAAAAAAAAAAAAAAAAAAAAAAAAAAAAAAAAAAAAAAAAAAAAACAAATGTTAGCTTTAATCACCATCATCATCATCATCATCATCATCATCACAATTTAACAGGGGGAAATAGATAGAGAGGTCCCACACACTCATCCTCCACCCTTCATTACAAGCAGTAGAATGAGCACCTTCACAGAGACCCCCTACCTTTCTCCCCCTTCTTCCTTTGCCCAGCCTCTGTTTAAAGACCTGAAGGAGGAACAAGTCCAGCAAACACCATTGACAGACAAGGGAGAACTATACTCCCAGCTGAGTCTTGAATTCTGTAAGTCAACTACTGGTCTCTCCCATCTTAGGAAGAGTTTTGTGAGATCGTTCTAACCCCAAACCACTTTTTCAGAGTCCCCTGAATGTGTGGAGGAGCCCTGGGAACCCTTAGGCTATGACAGGGACAAAACTCTCCAGTTCCTGGGGTTTGAGTCTATGTGCATGTGTATGCCCACATGTGTGAATCTTTGCCTCCTCAGGATTCATGCTGGTATTGCTCTCCTTCTCATTGAATTCTTGAGCCCCTGCAGTCGTTATGGGCCCCATCCCAGTGAACTCCACTGAACTTCAAAGAGAAATTCTCTTCAGAGAACAAGAAATTCTCTTCAGAGATCCAGCCAAGGCTAGCTGGATCCCAAGCAGCCTTCAATTCCCTCCTTCTGCTCCATTTAGATTGAAGACTTGAGTTAAGGTGGGTTTTTCTCGGAGTGGATGAGCAAACATTCAAAATGACTAGAGATCTGTCATTTTTCTTCCTGCTGCCACTGGTTTTAGCTTTTAAGCACTAGAATTTTCCCCAAACCAGGAATGGAAAGAAAAGGAGAAGATAAAATTAAAGCCTGATTATTTTAGTATGTCAGAAACTTGGGTGTAAACTTGATAAAGGAAGAGTTGGGAACTGTTATCTAAAATGAGATCAAATATATATATTTTGCAAGTGTGTGCATGTGTATGCATTTAACTATTGTCCCATAGTCCCGATTGGGTAAAAAGAAGTGGACTTTCTCTGTATATTTATGAAGTACACAAGATACATACATATGTAATTTATAGATTTTATTTATTTTCCAAAGATCTGAGCTCTCCACTGATGTGGTCAATAATTCAAAGAAGTGGGGCACCTGGGTAGCTCAGTGAGTTAAGTGTCTGATTTGGCTTAGCTCATGATCTCAGGGTCCTGGATTGAGCCCCGAGTTGGGCTCCTTACCCAGTGGGGACTCTGCTTGTTCCTTTATTCCTCCCCCCACTCATACTTTCTCTCTCTTTGTCAAATAAATAAAAAATCCTAAAAAAATAATTCGAAGATGTTCTCTCTTATTTGTAAAATGGTTTATATATATATATATTCATATTCTATGTACATGTACATTTTAATAGATGTTCTATACATATATGTATATTGTACATAATATACTTTCTTTTCATGAATAAGTACAGCAGAATTACGCTAATAAATGAAAACATTATGACTTGAACAGAAACAAATGGGGCAAAGGGTCTTTCTTAGGGACATGGAATACCCATGCTGAGATGCCTGAGATTATTTTAGGAATGGAGTAAACTATAAATAAATGCCTTTATGTTTAATGAAATGCTCTAGTCTTCAATCTAAATGGGGCAGAAGGAGGGAATTGAGACCACCTGGAATCCAGCTGGCACCTCATAATAACACCCTCATCCTACCATTCTGAGATGAGTTTCAGGAGTGCCTGATGGCCCAGTCATAGGCCAAATATTCTTCTGTTTTTCCAAGGAAAAGTCTGCTGGGGCCAGAGAATCATTAGAAGTTTCAACAAACTTTATAAACTATTTGTTTCTCAATGTTTTCCCCTGGGTTTTTAGATTTATATAATATGAGAAAACGTTGGGTTTCAACACGCAGAACTGTAATATGACAAGGGTAGCTATTCCAACTGCTACTATCTTAGATGGACCGACTTCTTTGTCTCTACAAAAGAATTCTCAGGGGTGGCTGTGCTAGGAGGAAGCCAGGTAATAAAACTCACACAGGCTCCCCTCCTGTATAAGATAACAATAGTATTCGATGAGTCACCCTGTGAACTACCGACATTTTCAGGCTGCATGACATTCCCTAGACGAACGAGATACCTGAGCAGTAACTGGCAAAAGAATTTCTTCACTCAGGAGTTTTAAACCATGATTTGTTTACTTACCTTCTATCGCAGCCACCTACTGTTAAGCTTTGGGACCAGATTTCCCAAGTTCAAATCCTACCCCCATGCTTAGAAGCTATGTGACCTTCAACAAGTTATTTGACCCCTCAGGGCCTGCTTCCCTTTCTGCGAGATGGGGTTAATAATACCCCTCTTAGGATTATTGTGAGGATTAAGTAAGTCAATGCACATAAAGTGTTTAGAAAAATGCCATTTATTAAATACCCGGTAAATGTCAGTTAGACTTGGTACCATATATTCTCTTCCATATTAGGAAAACTAATACCTCTTTTACATACTTCACAGGTTATTTTAAAAGCTAAAATAGAAAAATTTTATAAAAGAAGGCGACTAGAAAAAGGCTTCTGGAGAGAAGCCAGATGTTGGAACAGCAGGAAGCTGGAAATCAAACAGTAGAAGCAACATCAGCATTAAGGCAACGGAAGGAAAGGAGGGGAAGAGAACAGGACATTGGTGTTTGGGGGGTCTTACAGGCATGATGTCACTTAATCCTCATCAATGCTTACAAGATTGGTATTTTTTTAAAAAAAGATTTTATTTATTTGACAGAGAGAAACACAGCCAGAGAGGGAACACAAGCAGGGGGAGTGAGAGAGGGAGAAGCAGACTTCCCACCGAGCAGGCAGCCCGATGTGGGACTCGATCCTGGGTCTCCAGGATCATGACCTGAGCCGAAGGCAGTTGCTTAACCAACTGAGCCACCCAGGCGCCCTACAAGATTGGTATTTTGTCAACAACAAAATGAAGTCTCAGTGAGTTTAAGTAAATTGCCCAAAGTTATACAGAGCAGACCCCAATCCAAACCCAGGTCCCTCCAAAGCCAAAGCACGCTACTCATTCTCCCATGCAACCATACAACAAGCAGCACTCACCCTTTCAAAAACTTAAAGCCATTCACTGTGTCCGAGACAGCGAGTATGATGCCAGTGATCAAGGAATGCACTCGTACTACTCAGTATAGCCTTCCACTCCTCAAGGGGGCAACAGGTTCTGGGGAAGCTCACTGAAAGGAGATCATCATAGAGTAGCAGGGACACCTCAGCCAGCCCAAGTCAGCTCTACCATGCTTGGCTAAATCGCAGAGATGGCCACATGAATATATAAGGTGCCAGAAAAAGAATAAATAGGTGTTGCATGAATGAATAAGTGAAGCAAGCAAAAAGTAGAGACATGGCTTAATACTTTAGGATATTTTCAGACCTTTCTCAAATACCCAAATTCTAGAATATTCCCTCTAACCCCATCCCAGCTTTGAACTGCCTGCTATCAGATCTCTACTAGCTCTGATGCTTCTTTGTGATAGTCCCTTGCCAACCCTCAGGTCATCCTCTTCATTCCCTGACTTCCCCCAACCCCCCGACTGTCAGACACTCCCCCCATACCACCCAGCATCATTCCTGCCACCCCATTTAATGCCCATGATCCCATGGATGCTCTCTAGCACTTTGCAGTCTTCCTGCCTCCCTCTTCTAAGTCAACCCAGCTACTGGCTTCCCTGGTCAGACCCTAGATTCTGTCATTACCAATGGGCAAAACCACTGTAAGACCAGTTTCAAGCATCCCATTCTCTGACCACCTCCTCCTATTTTTTCTTTTTCTTTTTTTTTTGGTAATAGCTTTATTGTGATATAATTCATATACCATAAAATTCATCCTTTAAAAGAATACAGTTCAATAGTTTTGGTGTATTCACAGAGTTGTACAACCATTACCACAATGAACTTAATGTTTTAATATAATATTTCACTGCCCCCCCCAAACCCCACCATACCAATTAGCTTTCACCACCCCTCTCAATTCTCCCATTGCTCCAATCCTAGGCAATCACCAGGCTACTTTCTGTCTCTATATTTGTCTATTCTGAATATTTCACATTATACAATGTGTAGCCTTTTGTGACTGGTTTCTTTCACTTAGAGTAATGTTTTCAAGGTTCATCTGAACTGTAACATGTATCAAAACTTCATTCCTTTTTATTGCCAAGTAATATTGTATTATATGGATGTGTTTTCTTTATCCATTCATCAGTAGATGGATATTTGGGTGGTTTCCACTTCGGGGTTATTTTGACTAATACTGCCATAAACAGTGTGTACATCTTTTTATGTGATGTATGCTTTAATTTCTCTGGAGTCTCCACCTAGGAGTGGGCTTGCCGGGTCATCCGGTAATTCTGTATTTAACATTTTGAGGAACTAGCAGATTGTTTTGTAGTCACTGCACCATTTTGTAATTCCACCAGCTCTGAACGAGGGTTCCAATTTCTCTACATAGTCCTCACCACGTGTTACCTCTTTTATTATAGTCATTGTGAGAGATATGAATACAGTGATATGTCACCGTGATTTTGATGTGCATTTCCCCTCCTCTCTTTTCAGTTCATTTGTCCTAATACTCTGACTCCAACCATTTTTCAATCCCATTCGAAAATTGGCAGGGATCTGCCATCATTGGTCCTCTGGATCTTTTACAGCTTCTTGCTCATTTCATGTGCTCACTTCCTTCCTTACCCATCTTAATGTCCATCAGCTATCATTATAATCTGTTATTTGCATAAACCCTCAGCTCTTTTGCCCTTCTTTCCCTTCCTCATAGCCAACTGGCAAAATCCCAGTCTTGCTTAAATTGAGCTCTCCATCTTCCCTACACTTTTATCTGCACAGATGAAAAGTGGCTGGTCTCAGTTTAAATCCATGACCTTCAACCTCAAGTCAGCCCTTAATAGTACTTGGCAATTCTAAAGGAACTCACTTGGCAATACCAAATCCATTCACCCTTCCACTACCCCAGTCAGTCATGGCTTTATCGCTCTCCTGAATCCTTCCACCCTTCACTACCATCCTCACACTGACTTTGCTTTCTATTTCACCAAGAAAATACATGCAATCAGAAGACAACCCCTCAAAATTGTACCACCACATGGATCTTCCTATCTACATATACTTTGTCATCCTTTCTGTCACTAGGGATAGGTCAGCTATAGCAATGGTTTCATTTGTGCATAAGATCCCATCTTTGTCACCTATTTATATACACTATCCCAGTGATTGTCCCCTCTCAGGTGTTGTAACATGGTTCCATTCTATTGAATTATTCTCATCACTGGAAAACATTGTTATTTCTCCCATCTTAAAATAAAACTCCCAATCATACATCCTTACTCAGCTATATATATCCTCTTGTCCTTATAGATAGCCTATCTCTAATCTGCACTCCAGGCTCACATATTCAATTGCTTGCTGATGGATGCTTATTTGGAATCTCAAATTTTACAAGGCAAAAATTAAAACTCCTGGTGCTCTTCCTGAACCTTTTGTTTTTACAGCAAACAGCATCACTATCTTCTAATTTCTTGGATCAAAAACCTTAAAGAAGTCTCCCTCACATTACACACTGAATCTATCAGCAAAGCCTAAATTGCCTTCAGAATACATTCCCAATCTGACTACTTCTCACCACCCACACTGCTACTGATCTGCTCTGACCTTTCAACATCCCTCACCTGGATACTAAGTGGGATCCAAACTGATGTGTAGCTTCTCCACATATGTTTCTTCTACTCCCTCCACATCCCTACTCCATAATGTGTCTTTTCTCTTTCTTTTTATTTTCCCCTATTTATTGAGATACTATTAACATATAACATATGTAAGTTTAAGGGGCACAACATGATGATTTCATACATGTCCTATAATGCATTTTCAGCACCATAACCAGAGTGATCCTTTTAAAACAAAGTCAAACACGTCATTCTTCAGCTTACAACCCTCTAATGGCTTCCTAACCCACTTCCTGTAAAAGCTCAAGTCATCTTCATGGCCTTCAAGGTCCTACACGATCAACCATCTGCCCTCTATATCTCCTCGAAATTTTCTCCTGTCACCGTCCCTTGGGGTTACTCTACTTCAACCCCCCTGACTTCCCGGAGATTCCCAGAACTGTCCAAGGACACATCTATGCATGCTCTTTGCGCTTGATGGCTACTTGTTTGGAGGACTTCCTTCCAGGTAGCCCATGACTCGCTACCTCTCCTCCTTCTTGTCTCCTGCCCTATTCAAAGGTTTAGCAAAGACTGTCCCAAAATAGAGAACTGCCAGGGTGGGGGTGGGGTTAGGGTTGGGGTTGGGAGGAGTTTGAAATAAAAGAGAGAAGAGGAAAAAAAGAATATTTAAACTTCGAGGTTCTCCTAAGGCCAGGGTCTAGTTGCTTTACAATTTGATTGAATCCTCACAAACTATGAGATAAGGATGATAATATATCCATTTTATCAGAGGCACAGAGAGATTAGGTCCTAATCTCTAATAAATGTCTAGCAAATGGTTGAGCTAGGTGTCTGGTCAACAGTCTAACCTCAGAACCTATCCTCAGTCACTACATCACAGATTTCCAGCTTCCTATTTAGTTGAGAGCAAGCTGGGATGCCTGTTATAAAATTCAAATATTTACAAAAGTAAGGAAATCAATATGGCTTATTTTTCTAAGTTCTTCACCTTGACTCTACCCTCAAATGAAATCTGTGTGTGCTCAAGTGAGGGGTAGATTCCAGAGATTCCTGGCAACCTTTCAGCTAATTTTCTGGGATCATTTTTGCATGATAAAAGTCCCATCCAGTGGCCCCACTACCCAGAGACGCTTGTCAGCAAATTTACTCCTTCCAGTTGCTACTGAGAGTTGCATAAGCACAAGGTCCTGCCGCTGAAGGAAATGAAAGGAAAGTGATTTGTTAATGGTTTTGCTCAACAGTGCTATTTCCCAAAATTCCCTGCTGGGTGGCCCAACTGTTTAGAAATCCATGCTCCATGGACCTTCTTTTAAGAGGAGTTGGGACATTGGTCCTTGTGTCTGAGAAAGCTTGGGGGTGTCTGGCTCCCCCTGATATTATGCTGCTGTGACCCACCCCCACATCCATTATCTTTCAATTATCAGCTCAGCATTTCTTCCTCCCCCTCTGGCCTATTCTTCTCTCCTGACCTCTGACTTATGTATTTGCTTTTCCCTGTCTGGAATCCTTGCCCAAACTGGCTTCAATCACTCAAAACTCCGTGCTGCAAAGAGGGAGATTGAAGGAGGGGGAGCAGCAACAACCAGGTGACTTGAATGGAACTGTTTGCCGCCTGCCTCCCTGCCAACCTCTCTCTGCTTATTTTAAGGTGATGGGTTATTCATTAAATGACCACGAACCATCAGTGAGAGGCTGGTTTCTCTTGAGGTTGGTTTCCTTAATATAGTAAATCAGCCCAATAAAATACCTAATGTAAAATGTCTCCCCCAATCTGATTTCTACTTGCTATGGTTAAAGTTTGAGAAGGAATGATAGCGTATTATGGAATGATCCCCTACATCTTAGTAATTGCCATAGGGATAACTGTGACTTCCAGCTGGAAATGTTTCCCAGGTGCTAATTAATCTATAGTTAATCGACTTAATCCAAATAACAATCCTGAGAGGTCAACTGGTATTGTACCCATACAAAGGGGGGAATGTGAAATAAGCTGCCCCAGAGCCCAATGTTAGGTATGAGCAAGGAATTGGAATTCAAACTCAGTGTAACCCCAAAGTCCGTCAGGCAACACACCTCCTGATGGCAGGCAAATCCAATGGGAATATTAATTTTTTCTTCACATACTGCTTTATTAAAAAAAAAAACCCAATATGTTGAGTACCTACTGTGTGCTGGGCTTGGAAGTTATAAAAATATTTGGTTTTACTCCCTTATAACCTAGTTGAACACGAAAGGCATATAAAAAGGAAAGGTAGCACTTCCAAGTGTCAAACATAAATTCGAAAGAGGAAATGCTGTGTGTGTTCTGGTTCAGACCAGAGAGTAACCCCTGAGGCCAGGCAGGACCAGGGTGGTCATTTAGAGGGAACTGCTATTGACCTGGACCTGGCCAGCTCTTAGGCCATCTGCATAGGGGCCCTTGAATTATATAAAATTTGAGCTGGAAAGTAAATCTTTTCTTTAGTCCCCAAGGAAGAAATTGAAACAAGGACAATGAAGCACACCTTATTCAAGGCCAATTTCTCCTTCTAGGAAAAAAAAATGCTAATGGGTTATGCTCAGTGCATACATGAAAGACTTTAAAGCAACCGTTGTAAGGTTTAGACATTATTTGTTGTTTATCTGAAATTCAATTAACGTCAATGTTTCTGTTTGCTACATCTGGCAACCCTACTTTCACTACCACATCCCATCAGAACTCCCTTTCTTAAATATCTTTTACTGACTTTGAAAAGAAGAACCTTTAGAAAAGGGAAGGAGACAAGTCAACTTGGCATACTAGAAGCTTGATTTGGTCCCTGCAGCCAGAGGTGAGTTCAGGGGTGAAACCTCACATGAACCAAACTCATAGGAGACTGACACAAGGACCCAAAGCAACCAGACTTGCAGTGTTCCAAACCACCGTGTTGTGGCCGGTACCTGGAATGCTCTTCTTCCATCCTTCATTATTTGCTTGGTAAACTCATTCACTCATTTATTTATTTAGTCAATTCATCTGTTGAGTCAGCTAGTATCTGTTGAGCACCTACTGTATGCCAGGTGCTATATTAGGAGCTGAACACCTAGACTTCCCTCATTGTTACAGCAACAATAATCATGATAATAGCTAACAATTTTTTAGGGCTTGCCATGTAAATGCTTTACATCTATCAAGTCATTTAATCTTTACATAACACTATGATGTCTTTACTATTATCATTCCCATTTGACCAATAAGGACACTGAGATATAATAAGTCTTAAAAAAAAAAAACCAAACTAACAAAAAATCCCACTTGTTTTCAGTCATACAGCTAATAAATGGAGTCAGGATTTGAATATAGCAGTTTCCAGGGTCTGTATAGTCTAAATACTGTATCAAACAACCTGGTTTTTAAAACCCTTTATTCCTGATTCTCCCCTCCAACAAGTTAGCCATTTCTGTTTCCAGGCACATGTACCAGGTGAACTTAGTAAACTTCATTAATAAGTTTGTTTCACTGTACCACACATTCTTTGCTTACATGTCCCTCTCCTCAATCAGACTGTAAGCTTCTCCAGGGCAAAGATAACACCTTATTCATGTTTGTATCTTCCGTGCCTAGTGCCATTTATGTCCTAAAATAAGCGGTCAATACATGTTGCTCTATTAATTTCTTCTTAGCTGTGGTAAGCTAGAGCAGTTCAGGAAAATGGAAATTACTGTAAGTATTTAAAACACCGGGCATGTAACAGAGGGGACTGATTATATAGAGAGTGGATGAGCTCCCTAGCTACTGTGGGAAGCCACCTGCTCCCCCACCCCCACCCCCAGGAGGCTGTAGATCTGCCTGTGGAGACGTGGCAGGCAGGATCTAGCCACTAGAAAAGACAAAACCAGCATCCCATGGTCTGATATCAGAGACAGGAGAAACAGCCTGGCTCTGCCTTCCCCACTCCCTCCCTCCTGTCATCCATCTCCTAACAGCCAAACCCTGGCAGCCGACTGGGGAGACTGAGCAGTATATCCTACGCAGGGTTAGCTCCCTTGGGAAGGAGCCAGGCCGGCTTTAAGAGCAAGAAGACTCAGGACAAGGGACATAGCATCCATCAGAAATCGCACCTCCCTTGTGAGCAGCATGAGAACCTGCAGGGTAATAAAGCAGATGGCCACTGCAGTGCTGGATAACAGTGATGGGGCTTGTGCTTTGGTGTCCCAAGCTTTGTCTGGGTTCCATGAGGATCCCACTTTTCCTCTAACATACTATGTGTGGGTGAAGCCAAAGTTCACCTAGATTGGGCCACCTCTTTATGTTCCAGTTGACATCGAAAACAATTACTTATTGAACTTCTGCTTTGCATCAGACATTGTACCAAGTCCTGAGGAAATAGAACTCAAAAAGGTGAGAGGACCTGTACATAAAGGCTTTCTCAGCCAGGGGGAAACAAGTGCCATATCTGCCACAGGGTGAGAGATGTAGCTACAGTGAGCACTTATGTATGAACTTGGGGGCTTCGATGAGGGTCACGCCCACCCCACCCCCCATAGGTTGGAAATGCAGGGATAAGATTGTCTTCTGAGAGTTTAATCCACAAAAATCAATGCAAATGGGTCAAAGAGGAGATAAGCAAAGACAAAATGAAAGATGGGTAATAACCCCTAAGGTTCCATCGAGCTGTGAAATCCTGGGACTCTGCACTCTATACTCACACCACAATGCCACCTTATAGTGTACCTACTGTATACCACACATGCGGCCAGGTCTTTCCATGCATAATCTCCTTCACCAGACCCCTGGGTCTCTGAATGTCGCTCCATGAATACTTAAACCTTATAAACAAAAATTTTACAAATGGAGAATGATGTGAGATTTTCTTTGCCCTGCTCAGGGTCAGAGAGCTAAGAAGTTGCAAAGCAGGCTTTAAAAACCCAGCCTCCAGAGTCTCATTTCTGCCCTGAGACACTAACTACCCCAGACACAGGAGTGTGTTTGACCATTGCAAAAATAAAACTTGGCTAAAGTAAGACTCCCTTAATTTCCACTTAGTTGACAGCTTCCCACACTGAGTGCCAACTCCTTTAAAAAAAATTAAGTACATATAATATTTGGTTATTATTTTTCACATTCAAATTTTGACTGGGTTGGGCGCCTGGCTGGCTCAGTGGGTTAAAGCCTCTGCTTCGGCTCAGGTCCTGATCTCAGGGTCCTGGGATCGAGGCCCGCGTAGGGCTCTCTGCTCCGGAGGGAGCCTGCTTCCTCCTCTCTCTCTGCCTGCCTCTCTGCCTACTTGTGATCTCTCTGTGTCAAATAAATAAATAAAATCTTTAAAAAAAAATTTTTTTAACTGGGTCAATTAGAGAGGGTGGTGGTTTTCCATCCTTATCATTTTGCTTTTTTAATACAAAACTTTTGCAAGTTATGTTGCTTTTAAGCATTCTGCACTAGTTGGGAGCTCCTTCTTGGCTTTCCACAACAGTGTTCCCTGAGATGAGACGAAGACTCTTCACCTCTGTCTTCTGTCCCCACTCACCCATCTGTGGAGCTTGGAGAGCTAGTGGAGCAGTCAGCTCCTTGAAGACAGATAGAAACAGACAGGAAACAGGCTTTAGAGTGATGAGGACAATGGGTTTTGACTCCACTGGGTTCTCTGGGAAATCGCTAAACCTCCTATAGGTTTTTAAATGTTCATTTTCATTTGAGTATGCTTCTGCCTTGTATAGTCTTACCATTTCTCTGATCCTAAAAAAAAATGTCCCTACAGTAAACACAGAACAGTGAAGTCAACTATTATAAGGTGACCATAAGTAAAATGAAACAAAACAATAGCTCATCAAGACAGGCTACTTGAGAAAAAAGAAATCCCAGCCTTGATTCTTCTTGTGTATTCCTGCAGCCGGCTCTAAAATGTGAGGAAATTAAAATAAATAATAAAAATGAAATAAAATAAAATAAAAATAAATAAAATTTGAGGAAATTATTTTATCCCCAGTGGAACAAGAGACTGGCGTGTTTATGCCTTCCAGCTGCTTATTGTGAAAGAAGAAAGGCTTCAGGAGCAAGTGGACAGAGAGCTGGGGTTGGATCCAATGGCCGTCATCATTGACATTCCTGGAAAGGAGATGTTTGTTTGATGACTCTGCTGCTCATGGCTTTCAGGATTCTCTCTGTGCAATGGAGTGGGAGGAGGTAATTGTCTGTTAGATCTTTTCCAAATGCTAGCTGAACTGGACAGCTGGCCAAGGACCGTGCTCTCGGGGCAGGCTGTCATTATGTGATCACTGACTAAGCACCTACTGAATACTTTGTGGGGGATCTGCATTTCATCTTTAAACAAACTCCATGAGGAAAATACAGTTATAATTGATGGGTGCACAAGTTCAGATAATGGTGATACTTCCAATCTTTTTCCCATCACAGCACCCCCAGGTTGAGAGACCAAATCTCTTACTACATGTGTACACAATTCACAGTGCACTGGAGGGAAGGCTCAAATTTGAACAGGGTGAAACTAACCTGCAGGGGTTAAGAAAGTGGCTGAGCTGAGATTTAAACCCAAGGCTATGACTCCAAAACCTGTGTTCTTAATCTCTAGCTTATACTGTGGTATACCATCCGATTATTTGTGTGGTGTAAAATTCTCACATCTCCAAGGGGTGAATTATATGTCTACATTTGAAGGCTGAATATAGCTGAGCCCTTTATGATGCTCATGTTGGGAGACCAGCCAAACCCTCACTTGACTGGGTTATCCTGTTGGACTGTATTTCCAATGATCAGTGCTTTTCCGAATCACCATTCGACAAATGTTTTCATGGAAATCCTGTCATCTCATCAACTACATTGTAAAAAGGTTCTACTCTATGTACACTCTGAGTGGGAGGGTGTTGGAAGTTGAAATTGCAAAGCCAAGCAACCAGCTGAAACCTATTACTACAGTAGGAAGATCCTGAGTCATTGTTTCAGGCTAATTTAATGTACTTGACGGCAATCTGGGAGAGCAAGTACATTCCTTCGCAATTTTTCCTTTGTATATGTTTCAGTCCACTGAGAAGCTACTTAGGAGGATATCCCTTCAAAGACCAGCTAGTAAGTATCCAGCCTCGCATGCGTGACCATCTCTGTCCACAGGGTACAGAGGCAAAAGAGAACGGGGCTTCTCATCTGCGTGTGACTTGTTCATCTGGTCCTCTCTGCTGCGTGTTAACTTTATTGGAAGACTGTATGGGTGTGAGAGTTAAAGATTGAATGTACTGTGTTCCTCTCCCTGGAGACAAAACCTCCCTGGACTTTCTTCCTCAAAGTCATGTTCTTCATTGTGTGAGTGTTGCTTATTTACCTAGAATGCTCAATTCAATTCAAGAAAAGTGGAAAAGTACCTAAATGTACTAGCTATAACAGAACTATATACAAATTTTAATCCTAAGGAATCTCTTCCCCATTTCAGTGGTATTTACTCTCGGTGAGGCACTGAAGGAACCAAGAGGTGTGTATCTATTACCACCACGGGGAGGAGGAAGAGTTGAGCGGTGGCAGGGAGCTGACATCACGGCCATGAGCTGCCTTGCTCCAGGAACCCGGAAGTGGGAAGGACCTCTGCACAAAGCAGATCCCCCACACAAGACGGGAAAAGAATCTGAAGTTGCAACAGCACACACCTAGAGTTTTCAACTTTACGTGATGTTTATCCAACACTCAGTTAATCTATGCCTTCCAAAACCGGCCTGTTGCTGAAGCAGCAGAGACAGTTGTCATTTACTCCTAAATGCCTTCCCATCTGCCTTGTAAGCAATGACTTTTTCAGACAAGACCATGTTTTTTTCATTGTTAAAAATGAGAATCTCTGAAAGTAGATTTGAGATCTTTATATAGCACCACTCACCTCAAGGGAATTGGGCCAGGGGCCCCAGCAAAGGGGGAAATTGTGCTAAATGTGTTTATAGGAATAAAATTAATAAGAAAGTAAGCTTGGGAATACTATACCATTCATTTTGTAAGAAAGTTCTGCTGTCTTGCTAACGCTGAGAAAATACTTCCAAATCACATGACTGAAGTCAACATCTAGACCTAGAGCAAAACTACTAAGTAGGAGGATGTATGCCGTAACAAAGATTTTCAAAAGAATGAAAATTATGTAAACATCCCCCTTCCTTCCCTCCAACCTAGATAGAGAGGAAAGAAGAAATAGAAAGAAAGAAAGAAAGAAAGAAAGAAAGAAAGAAAGAAAGAAAGAAAGAAAGAAAGAAAGAGGAAGGGAGGGAGGGAAGGAAGGAAGGAAAAAATCTTTGCTGGGTTGGAAGAAAAGCAAGAAAGTAAGTCATTGGTCAGAGTGGCTGACAGAAGGTCCAAATGCTAGGTGTAGGGGTAAGAGAAACCCTCAGAAGGGTTTGAGGATCTTGGAGCAGGAGACTTGTGCCTCAAGTTCCCACCAAGACAGAGAGCAGCCTGTGTTTTCCCTGGGCTTTCCTCACACCCTCCCCTCTGGGCAACAGTGGCTGAGAGAAAGCCAGGGGGCCGGGAAGGGGGCTGGGAATGCCCTTCTTGATCTGTGTGTAACAAAGCCAAAGGGCAGTGGCAGACCGAGGACATCAGCAACCCATGGCAGTTGAGGACAGCGGCTGACAGCCACAGGGACAACCTTGCAATTAGCTGCCCACTCTTTAAAAATTTCCAGGTCATATATAAGAATGCCAGGAGCCAAGATCATCTTATCAAGGTTAAGAAAATTAAAAGGTGGGAGGAGAAGAATTTATTCAATAATGACTGGGTTTCCCGAGACTACAGTCACATCCTGACACAGTTCTTATCCTGATGTACTGCAGTTCTTGGAGAGAATCTGCTGATCTCTCTCTCTCTTTTAAAGATTTTATTTATTTATTTGAGAGAGACAGAAAGAACATGAATGGGAGAAGAAGCAGTGGGAGAGGGAGAAGCAGACACCCTGCTGAGCAGAGAGACAGACAGAAAACTCTGTCCCAGGACCCTGAGATCATGACCTGAGCTGAAGGGAGATGCTTAAGCGACTGAGCCACCAAGGCGCCCTGAGAATCTGCTGGTCTTGATTGACTGCCCGCAAGGCCCCCCCCAGCCGCCACGTCAGAAACAGGCTCTCACTGGCTCCCAGATGGAGTAGCTTGGCAGGCATCTTCCCTCCTACCCATCAGGGACTTGGTACTGGCCATGGTGTGTTATAAACATTTTCCCCATTCTTCTACGACTACTATGAAGCTCTGGGGAAGGAAAATCTCCCAAAGCAGACAGTCATAGTAAAGGTCAAATTCTTCAGCAGAAGAGCTGAAGAGAAGATTAAGGCCAAAGAGGGGGTTGGGTGGGAATAGGGGCCTGTGTCCCCGTGTTTTGAAGTTACACGCGGTAAGGGCCATTAAATGCTAACCAGTGCTTTTCAAAAAAAAAAAAGAAAGAAAAAGAAAAAGAAAAAAAAGAACTGGGTTTTAAATCAGAAGTAATTGAATTTACTTTGAATTAGAAAGATTTCATTTTCTTCTATCAAGAAGAAAGTGGGGCTCATGAGTTAATTTAATTCAATTATAGAGAAATAAAATTACTTCTTAGCTCACTTGACATTGACAATAGGAAAAGACTTACTCCCTTGACACATTTTAGTGTACATACACTGTTACTATTTCAATTGTATTTCAAGTTTCAGAATGAGAGGCTTGAGGCCCCCTTAAAGGAGTGTTGCACCTCAGCGCAGGAATTAGAAGGAACTTTTTTAAGGAGGTGTACTGGGTCTGTGCCTGGGGGGAGGGGTGGGCGGAGCATGGGGGTTGTCGCCTGGGACCCACTGACCCCTTCCTTCCCTGTGAAGCAGTCCTTGGGGACCACACCCCCACTCCTGTCGGGGCGAGCCAGTGTGCGGCTGTCACACCAGCTCAGGGAAGCCCGACCTTGGCCATGCAGCACATGACGTTTCCCCAAGGGGGTTCGTCACGGGTGAGCAGCCAGCACTGAGGACAGGCCTTCCCTCTCCTGAGTTGAACACTAAAACATGGAACCAGACTTAGTTTGAAACGGACACCACAGAAGGTAAGGAAAAGATGTCTGGCAGAGTGCTAAGTTAAAACCACCCTGAGACCCCCGCTTCGGAGCTTTCCAGGGCTGAGTCCTTGGGTGGCTTACTGTTGAACCCAGTTTGAGTTGGGCTTTGTGTTATGTGCAGCTGGAAAAACCCTGAAATGTCACGGTTCAAGAAAGGCCTCTAAACCTCAGTATCTGAGTAAGGTAGGGCCTCGCAGTCATTACCTCATACTTTAATGCCTTTTTTTTTTTTTCTACAAGGCTATTCAGTGAGGAAAACTGACAAAGAGGTAAAACCAAATTCTATGGAGTGAAAAACCCAGGGTATCCTTTCCTCCCCATATTTCACATTCATCTTCCCTCCAACCTGTGGCATGATTCTCCTGGTGATCTGTGCACAACAGATCTTTCTTTCCCTTCCTCCCTCTTCTTTCCGGCTGTAGAGACAGGAGGGGAGGACGAGGAGATGGAGAAAGAGAGAGAAGGACGGGGGTGGTGGGTGGGGGTGGGGGGGTGGCAGGTGGTGGAGCATCAGCGACAGCTCCCTCCTTCTTATTGACTGGAAGGAACATTCCTTCTCAGCTCTTATATAAAACCATGAATGTGTGCACCCATTGTTCAGGGATATTGGGTGACTCCAAGAGAACGGCCCATTCCACAAATTCCACTGATAGCTCATGACCAGGTGATGCAAGCCATGGGACACAATGCGTGGTGATTGTTCTGTCACGGCTCTCCAGCCTGGCAGCCTTCACATGATTATATTTCGCTCACTCAGTTTCTCTCTCACAAAGCACTCAGAGGCTCTTTCTGTGACCTCCCAGCCCAGAGTTTAGAACAAGCCACCGGACAGGACACTTATCAAAGTGCAAACATTGACTTTACATTGTGGCAGTTAAAAATACCTGGCCAGAGCCTCCAAGTGCGTCAGGGGAGGCCAGAGCCCTGTGTGGTGTACAGGGTTCGCAGGACTTCCTCCTGGAGGCCTTCCCGCCCACATTCTTCTCTTTCTCTCCTGAGGCTGCAAAGTGGTGACGTTCAAAGGGGGGCCGCTGTCTTTAGGATCTTAGATTTTTAAATTTCTGCCCTTTCTGATCTACTCTTTGCCTTTTGGGATAAAGACAAATCCTGAATTGACTGCTGTGCACAACAGCAGTGTGTAGGAGCCCACTAGCATTGATTGATTGATTAGTTCATTCATTCATTCATTCATTCATTCATTCATTCATTCGTTTTGTTCATTCATTCATCTGGCATCCAGAGCATGTGAATCTGGGAAGAGAGATACATTTCCCAAGGCTTGGTTTCAGCTCACAAAACCAACGATGAGATCAAGAGGGAATCTGAGGCTAAAGTCCAAACTGCTCTGGAGGTAGCATGTGAGTTTGGCTCAGGGAAGAGCAGAGGATAGAGCAAAATATTTTCAAATGTGACCTAGGTGGGGAAATGCCCTTACGAAATAATAACTGGATCCTTGCATCCATGCTGAAGCAAGGGTGGGTTTAGAGTCAACATCCTGCTAGTTAGAGCTAAATTGGATTAGGTTCAGTGCTTAGAAGAGTGAAATTGAAGGACCTTGAAAAACTCCACTGAAAGAACTCTCAAAATTCTACATTAAACGATCCAGTTGGAAAATGAGCAAAAGACATGAAGAGACATTCAAACCAAGAGGATATATGATGACACATGAAAAGGAGTCCAATAGGCTTACCTATTAGAGAAACACAAATTAAGAACACATTGAGATATCATTAAATACCTGTTGGAGTAACTGAAATAAAAAATAGTAATAATGCTGGCAAAAATGGAGAAATTTGATCTCTCATACATTGATGGGAATGTAAAATGCCACGGCTACTCTGGAAAATAGTTTGGTAGCTGCTTTAAAAACTAAGCAGACACTTAGCTATGACCCAGCAACTGCACTCCTGGGCATTTATCCCAGAGAAATAAAACCTTATATTCCACATAAGTATGTGACTGATCACAGCTGCTTTATTTGTAATGGTCCATAACTGGAAAAAACGAAAATATCCCTCAGTAGGTGAGTAAACAGCCTGTGGTATATCCATACCATGGAATACTACTCAGCAATAAAAAGGATAGTATTTATATAACATTACCAAAGTGACAAAATTAGAAATGGAAAAGAGAGTAGTGGTTGCCAGGAGTTAGGAACTATGTAGGAATAACATGAGGAGGATCTTTTAGTCCTCTATCTTGATTACACTGGTGATTACATGAGTTTATATACGTGATAAAATGGCGTGGAAATATACATATGTCTTGTGCCAATGTCAAATTCCTAGATTCGATATTGTACTGTAATTATGTAAGATGTAACCATTCAGGGCTCTTGGGTAAAGGATTCACCAGAACTCTTTTGAACTATTTCTTTGCAACTTGCTGTGAATTTATAATTATTTAAAAACACTTTTATGGGGGACACCTAAGTGGTTCAGTTGGTTAAGCGTCTGTCTTCAGCTCAGATCATGATCCTGGAATCCCAGGATCAAGTCCCACATCGGGCCCTCCACTTAGTAACGTGTCTGCTTCTCCCTTTGAGCCTCTCCCCTCTCATGCTTTTTCACTTTTGTTCTTTCTCTCAAATAAATAGTCTTAAAAAAAATTTTTTTTGGTCCTACCAAGCATTTCTGGACCTAAGCCAGATGCTGTGAATTCTGTGGTTTGAGCTTCCCAGCATCCATTTGTCAATGGTCTTCTGTTCACTGCACTCATATTTCCTCAGTGAGACCCCGTCTTAGCCCCTCTCCACCCAGACAGTTCCTGTGAAAACACATGACCTGGGCCTCAGCGGTCAGCATATCATGTTCCCCTGAGCCAGTCTAGACTAGATTTTGCTGGAGCTGGAATAGAAATGATTGTTCTTTTGTAGTGGCCTCAGATCTAGAAGGATGGAGGCCTGGCAACCACATAAGGGGCTGCAAATGGCACTGTTGCCAGGGAAACATTAAGTGAGAAAAAGAAAGAAATTCCTTTCTAAGGAAATCATGGGAGCCTTGCGACCAGTCATGCTCACCTTTGGGCTGTGGTTTCTGAGCCAACACATCTCATAAATTCCGGAGCAGGTGGCCCTCTGCCAGTTACCATTACACCTGGATATTTAACAGTTAATGTAGTCCGGGGAGAGAAAACAGTCGCCCCTTCCCTAAATGCAAATAGCTCTCAGGGTTGCCCATGAACTCATCTCCTTGGATCAGTGGTATTAATGGAAATCTGTTCTCTGGGAATCTCGGCCACAAATCGACTGCAGCAACCCTCCTAGGAGTTGATGCTGAAACCTAACACTGGCCTTGTGGGGACCTGAGGGGTGGGGCAGGAAGAAGTCACGTTTCATTAAATACGGAGGAATACTGATACCCTGAGCAGATATTATTTAGTTCCTGGTCTCTCCCTCCAACTCTACATGTCATTCTGATTTTTCATTTTCTCATTTTATTTTGCTTACCATTTTGCTTCCAGATTCCTTCACGTGTAACCCTGTTTTTGTCTCCTTTCTCTTGTTAATCCCAGTTATAAGATCCATGGTTCTGACCGGCCTAGTCTCTGTCTTCCTCCCCCTTGGCCCCCTGAGGCCCCCCAGGAGACCCGAGGCCCCTTCCCTCTCCTTTAGCACCCCCACCCCCATCGTGGTGAAATGTTTGTTGTTTGTTTTTTCCTGCTTGTGCTCTGGGTCTCAGCTCCTCAGGACTTGCTTGGTCAATGATCTCTCCTCTGTGGTATCTTCAGCTTGACCTCTCTGCTGGCTCTTTCTCCTCACCCTATATGCATGTCCACATTTCTCTCCTTACTTGAAAATAAACGCTGGCCCTCACCCTTTGCCTCCTGCTAATGATTGCTCTATCTCTCTGCGCTTCTCAGCCAAGTTTCTGAAAAAGAACCTTCTTCACTGATTGACCCTGTGCTTCCTTACCTTTTATTACATGCCCCGTCCTCAGCTGTCTGGCTTCTGCCCCATTGAAACTGCTCTCTGAGCGCCCCAGTTGTAACATGGAATGGACTGGTGTGAGTCTCGGTGCTTGCCGCCCCTAGGTGCTGCCTCAAGTTGCTGCCCCTTCCCTCCCCACAAATGCCCTCTCCTGGGCTCCTCTGATGCCATGCTCCTGGCTCTCTTCCCCCCATCTCTGCCCACTTCTCCTTGGTCTCCTTGGCGGGGCCTCCTTGTTTTGCCCTGCTTCTCAGAGGTTCATGCCCGGCCTTCTATGTATCACTGCATTCTAACTGTCACCACACTGTAACCGGGAAATCTCCTCAGAATCTGTGACTTCACTTAACAGCATGACATGTACAAGTTGCCAAGTCCATTTCCTGGGCTCCAGGTCACCTCACTTGAGGCCCTCCCCCAGGGTCTTCAAGTTCCAACTGTCCAAACTGAGCACAACCTCTAGCTTCCTCCAGCGAAGTCTGTCTGCAGTCCTTCCTCTCTTCCTCCTGCAGCCCTTCAGGGAAGGGCAGCACCAACCACTGGGGCCCCTAAGCCTCCCCTTCCTCCTCCCATGTTGTCAGCAGCTCAGCTCTCTGGGCTTTAGCTCTTTCCAGCTCTACCACCTCCGCCCTTCCTCTGACACCCCTTCTTTCTTACCAGCTTGTTCCACCTGGCTCATCTCCAGGCTTTCTCACACACCTACCCCCCAAACAAAAATGTGTTCAGGTTCTGCCTTGCTTTGAACCCTGCCCTGGCTGCTCCCAGTCTTCCCCATGGAAGGCTTCTTTCAATGCAGCACTCTCAATGACTAGCTTCCTGCCTTTCCTCCCGACAGTTCCCCAAGTGCGCCCTCACCCCTGCAGCTGTCTCCCACACTGGCCTTCCAAACCATTCAGCTGGGTGCCACTTCTCATGGAAGCCTTTCTACTGTCCCCACGCTGAGTTAGCACCACTGCCTCTGTTCCTGCACTGAGACTGTCGCTGGATGTGTCCCTGTACTGTGTGCTCCACATCAAGACAGCCTCATGGACATGGTGTCTTTTGGGTTTTTTTTTTTCATGGTATATTTTTTCCCAAATTTTATTTTATTTTGAACCACTTCAAACCTTTAGAAAGTTTGAAAAAAATAGTACACTAAGCACACACCTTTCACCCAGATTCACCATCTGTTTACGTTTTATCACATCGTTCCCACTTCCATCCTTTCCCTACCCTCTATAAAATCCTTGTGTGCTGTACCAGATTGAATAGTGTCTCCCCGGGATTTTGTCTACCC
>PITA01005353.1:21097-111825 GCA_004023965.1 Spilogale gracilis
CCCCCCCCCCCCCCCCGTAGAGGCTTCAGAGGAGCGTGACGGCCACCACTCTGATTGCAGACATCTGGCCTCCCGAGCAATCAGAAGGTGAATTTCTGTTGCTTTAGGCTACCGAGTTTGTGATAATTTCTCACGGCAGCCCTAAAAAACTAATAAAATTTTGTCATTTACAGAGAAACACAACAATATGCAGTTGACCCCTGAACAATGTGGGTGTTAGGAGCACTCACCCCTTGCATGTTGAAAATCCACTTATAACTTTTGACTCCCAAAACTTTATTAACAGGCGGAAACCATACCCATAATGTAAATAGTCTATTAACACATATTTTGTATGTTTTATGTATTATATACTGTATTCTTATGATAAAATAAGCTAGAGAAAAAAAGTTAAGAAAATCATAAGGAAGAAAAGATACATCTATAATATTGTACTGTATTTATCAAAAAATTACATAAATGGAAGTACACAACTCAAACTGTTGTTTAATGTTTAATATTGTTTAATAATGATATTAATATACCTATTAGTATATCAATGAATAGCATAAAATAGATATTAATATATCTATTAATAGAGATATAAAATTTTTTATGGAGTCATTTGAAAATTTTAGAGATCATGACATTTATATCTCAATACTTTAGTGTGTATCTCCTAAGAGTAAGGACATCCTTATATAATTACGATATCCTCATACTCCAAAAAAGTAATATTAATACAATAATATAGATTATAAATAATGCATAATATATAACAAAATATATATTTGAACTTCCCAATGACCATAACAATGACTTTATAGCTTTAAAAAAAGTTCAGAATATAATCAAGATTGTTATTGTACATAATTATTGTTTCTATAACCTCTTTATACAACAGTTTTTTGTCTTTTTAAACTTTCTTTCTTCTCTTAATATTGACATTTTTAAAGAGTCTAAGCCAGTTTTGTATATTGCCCTCAAATTTGGATTTGTCTGCTTCTTTCTTCAAGATTAGATTCAGGTTAAGCCAGTTTGGTGAAGAACTATGAGGGTGACATTGTGTCTTTTTCAGTACATCACATCAGGATGCACATTACGACATTGATTTTGTTTTTATTTTGTCTTAATTTTTTTGTTAGAGTATAGTGGACATGACATTGCACCCATTTCAGGGGTACGACACGATGGTTTGACAAGGTTCTACGTTATGCTGTGCCCACTACAAGTGTAACTGCCATTTGTGTGTATGACACCTGATTTGATTACTGGTGCTATTGGCAATGGTAAGTTTGATCACATGGTTAAGGTAGAAGATTGTGTCTTACTGTATTCCCAGTATTTATCAATACGCCTGTGAGCCACGGATTGTTCATTGAATGAGTCAATATTATGACACTTCTGAACTCCAGTAGTCTACACTGAAACTAAAAAAAATTTGAAAGCTTAGCAACATGTGCAACTCCATATTGATCATCTACATCACCTCCTAAAACATCCTGGACATCACTTGGCTACAGTGACTTTGTCATTCCTGCCTCCACCATGTTAGTTAATGTTTCGCACCATGATGTGAAATTTGCTGTGCGGAGTGTATTGGCTTATAGAGAGTCCTACTGTGAGCTTGGGAGCTGTGGAACATAGCTATCAGGATGGCCCTCTGACATCAATGTCACTATTTTCTTCCAAGATATTTTATTTAGCAAGTTAAGCCAGTATCCAATGTTAGCTAATATGTCTGTAACAGCCAGTTATAAAATGTTAATTTGGAAAATTCTCTGTTTATCTTTCAACACACCTTCAGATCACCAAAAACCCCAAGGCTTATTGCCTGTAAATATGGTTTCCGTAGTTAATCACTGGTCAATATTTTTACAAAGATACTCAACTTTGATTACAATGGGAATGTTAGAGATTAGATCATGAATGATTTTTAAAAATCAAAATAAAAGATTTTTCTCATGGAGTCAAATACTAGCGAAGTTATACAGTTTACCTACCGAAAGCTACCTCAGATCCAAAGATGGAAATATTGGACCTTGATCGAGAATTCTCTTCTACAATGTGTGGTCCCTAGTTCTAGCTGCCCAAGTGTTGGGGGAAAGCTGTGGGGATTATCCTATTGGCTTAGTCTGAGCTAACTTCACATCTTGCATAAAGCACTGGCATAACCACACTGGTAAAAAAATAAATAAATAAAAATAAAATAAAAATAAAATAAAAGTTGATGAGCTCCCCTTGGCTTCAGTGTTTACAAAGTGCACACGAGAAAACTTGGGTGGCTAGCAGAAATGTGATTAGTACAAAAATGCAGTCCTTAGTGCCTATAGCACCATATCCACTGCTGAATGTCATTCTAACAGAGAAGGGGTGATCTGGGTCACAGCAGAGGAGTGTCATCAAGCCATGGCGTTATGAGGGAAGTCTTAGGAGCCAAACCACCAGAGTTCAAATTTAGGCTCTGTGACTTCCTAGGTGTATAACTTTGGGCACATTACCTAAGCTCTCTGTGCCTCAGATTCCTCATCTGTAAAATGGGGATAGGACTCAGCTCAGGGCTATTAAGGAATTTGTATGAATTAATATATATATATATATATATATATATATATATATATATATATATATATATATATGAATTGCTCAGAATGACACCTGGCACATTATATGTAACCATAAATGTTGCTTATTATAACTAGTGTCATCGCTATCACCACCATTATCACCTGGAACAACCAGTGAGAATAAAGCAGGGAAAATAAAAAGGAGAATTGGAGGGACAGGACTGGTCTCTTCAAAGCCTTGAAATGCTGCCAACAGGAAGAGAGATTAGGTGATTTCCATGTGACCCCGGAGCACATCTAATATCAAAGGGTATAAATTACAGGACTTCAGAATTGAACTCACTATATAGGGAACATTGTTTTAACGGTTAGAGTGATCTGAAGATCAGAGGCTTGCTCTAAATGACAGATGTCCCAGGTTACTGGGGTATTCAGCCCCACCTGGGAAAATCCTTTAGGATTTAATAATTAGCCAGAAGACTGAATTAGGTGATCCAAAAGAAGCTAGCCTGTGAGTCTATAATCAAATACACCCATTAAAGCATCAAGCACAATGTTAAGGAATGATTAAAATATAAGAAGCTCCACACAAATCAAAACCCCTAGACTGCAATACTGCCACACCTCACACCTCCCAAATCTACTCATGAGTCATTCAGATTTCCACCTGATACCCACATAAACAGGAAAGAGATGCAGTAAAGAGATCCCACCCAAATAACCACTCAGGGTGGCTCAGTTGGTTAAGCGTGCACTCTGGATTTCAGTTCAGGTCATGATCTTGGGGTCCTGAGATCAAGCCTCAAGTCTGGCTCTGCACAGAGTCTGCTTCTCCCTCTTCCTCTGCCCCCCTTGTGCACACTCTTTCTTTAAAATAAATAAAATAAATCTTTAAAAACAAAAAAAAATCAAACGCACACACAAAAACATAAGAAGCACCTTATCTTATAGGAGTTTCATTTCTAAAATCAGTCAATGTATATGGTAAGAATCACATATAATGAAAGTGGCCATGAAAAATCTAGAAAGGTACCACCTTAGCAACTGCCTCTTTGTAAGCTGAACACAGTTAATTCCCCTCTCTTCCCCCATGTTGGGAATGATCTCTGCTTCTCTGGTTCAGCACTAAATATAGGAGTTGGGTTGAATTTAAGTGCCAAGTTCTATGAAAAACATATATGTTTACACTCAGGAGGGAAAGAGATTTGTTCCGTAGGGAGAGAGAATAAATGAGACCGATGAGATTCATGTCTCCCACTCTTTCTCACCTCAGGACACATTCTCATTAAGTAGAACGTCAAGCTAAATTGATTTCCTATTTTGTCTATTTTTCTTTTTTCTGATTATCTAAGAGCACAGAGTTGGAGTCACTAAGTTAAACGCATGGCTCTGAACCTTTCAGAGCAAGCCAGGGCTTTTAGTCAGCAACTATCTTTCAGTCCCTAGTTTCTGTGACTACTCCCTGGCTCCTGGAGATGTGCTTGATTAGTTATCCAGTGCCCTTCTTTCTTGTAGAAAACGCACCCCCTTCATCTGGGGATCTGCCCTTTCCCGACCACGCCGTTGTGAGATTCCAGGGCATCACCACCTGTAATGCCCCGGTGGCCACGCGGCAGGCATGTGACCTAAGCGGGACCAATCAGGAGCCTCCCCTGGGATTTCTGCACTTGCGGAGACAAGTTCCAGCCTATGAACTGAAGGAAGATGGGAAGCAGAGAGAGGCACTGTTGGGGGGTGGGGGAGGAGTTCCTGGCTCCGTTCATGCCCGGGTTCCAGTAATCTGGAAGGTTCCACAGGCCCTTGCCTTCCTGTGGTGAGCCAATTAATACCTTCTTCTTTGCTTAATTGGGTTTAGGTCACTTCCAATAAAAGGAATTTTAATACAGCTCTCAAGGGTTTGATTCTCTGACCTGTACCAGTCCCAATATTCTCTCAGCAAATGAAAGAGTACACAGAAAGGAGCTTGGATGCCTGGTGCCAAACTTGTTAGAGTGCATGTTTGGAAATGCGTTCATTTTCCAGCGGGTTCCATGGAGCTCTACCAAATGTGAAGAGCCATTTAAATCCTTGCAAAACATTCAGATTGTGTAACACACACACACACACACACACACACACACACACACACACTCAAAGGAAAGGGCAAGAGGGAAGGAGAAGGGTCAAAATGAAAGAAAATTCTGTGTCTTAATGAGAGTTCCCTCTACCTTGCTTCTGTCTTTCAAAGTTATCTGATCAAGGCTCTCATTTAACCACAGCAAACATTTACTGTATCCACAGCAAAAACTTACTGTATGCCTGGTATGGGCCAGAGGGAAAGATGGGTTGGAGGAGTCTACACAAATGAACACATGTTGTCTTTGCCCTCAGGGGGCTCAGCACAAAGATTCTGGAGATTTGAGCCTCCTCAAAATACCTCCAACAGATCGGTCGATTTTTTTCCCCTTATTGGTTGATTTTTTTCTCTCTCAGAAGTTGAGATAATTTGGTATTTGATATAATTAGTCAGAATCTAGCTCTCATTTGTCCCTAGGAAAACACACACACACACACACACACAGTACCAAAATAACAATCCTACAATTTCTGAGAATTATTTGAGTAGATATTTTTTATAACAAATATATCTCTCATTTTGAAATATGTCCTTCTGGATTTTTTTTTAAGATTTTATTTATTTATTTGACACAGAGCGAGAGATCACAAGTAGGCAGAGAGGCAGGCAGAGAGAGAGGAGGAAGCAGGCTCCCTGCCTCAATCCCAGGACCCTGAGATCATTACCTGAGCGGAAGGCAGAGGCTTTAACCCACTGAGCCACTCAGGCGCCCCCTTCTGGATATATATATATATATATATATATATATATATATATATATATATATTTTTTTTTTTTTTTAAGACTTTTTTAATTTATTTGACAGAGAGAAACACAGCCAGAGGGGGAACACAAGCAGCAGGAGGAGTGAGAGAGGGAGAAGCAGGCTTCCCACTGAGCAGAGAGCCCAATGCGGGACTCGATCCCGGGTCTCCGGGATCATGACCTGAGCCGAAGGCAGTCGCTTAACCAACTGAGTCACCCAGGCACCCCTTAAAAAATATTTTATTTATTTATTTGACCGAGTGCGTGCACACAAGCAGGGGGAGCGGCAGAGGGAGAGGGAAGAAGCAGGCTCCCCACGTAGCAGGGAGCCTGATGTGGGGCACGATCCCAGGACCCTGAGATCATGACCTGAACCAAAAGCAGATGCTTAACCAACTGAGCAGGTACCCCTCCTTCTGAATTTAAAAAAGAAACTGGGTGGCGCCTGGGTGGCTCAGTTGGTTAAGCTACTGCCTTTGGCTCAGGTCATGATCCCGGAGACCCGGGATCAAGCCCCACATCGGGCTCCGGGCTCCCTGCTCAGCGGGAAGCCTGCTTCTCCCTCTCTCACTCCCCCTGCTTGTCTGCTTGTGTTCCCTCTCTCGCTGTGTTTCTCTCTGTCAAAGAAATAAAATCTTAAAAAAAAAAAGAAAGAAAGAAACTGAATTAACGAAATTCACTGCAAAGAATTCAGCTTTTGCACTGGAAGGAAAAAGGCTTCCTGCCCTGTTTCTAATATGTGCGATTGTTCTGTTGAAGCCACAGTGTCACAGGGAGGCAGCTAGTAGACCACTGGACCCACATCCTTTTACAGGTGGTGCACCTAGGAGGCCTTGGCTCAAGGAGCAGTCCAAGGTCCCGCTCTGCAAACGCCTGGCTGTTTCCTCTCTCTGCTAGCATACTGAGGCCCTCGTTGGCCTGGGAATTAACAGAACACATACCATGATGTTGAAGAACTTTCCAAAATAACCTCAGCTGCCTTACTGTCCAAAAAGAAAAAGCCCTAAGATTTCTCTAGTAAGTCAGCAACTCAACCAAATTCTTTACATGTCATTTCAAAGGACAAGAATCCCAAATCTTATCTATCTAGCACAACATCTGAAAAATGACCAGTCAAACAGGAACTCTGAGAAGCCACCCAGTCAGAGCCTATATGAGCAGAGCTCAGAAGAGCCTGCTGGGCAGGTGGGGTTAGGAATATACTATACTCCTATACAGAATATACTACTGTTCTGGGGACAGATGCCGCTTTACTGCTGGGGATGGCCAAGGGAAGGGAGTGGGTCTCTCTAGACATTCTGTCCAGGTAATTTGTCTACACCCATTTAATGCCTGTTGCAAATAAATGAGGGTGACTCGCCAGTTCCTGGACAATGAGGGCGTGATCCAGGATGGGCAAATACATGGACCCTTCCACACTTGCACCTCTGGCAAGCATTTTCCACTTATCAAAGTTCAGGCTCTTTACAACAGAGCTGACCAGACAATTGTCACGTAGAAAAAACCTTATTGCTACCCTTAAAATGGTTCTTTGAGCAGCAAGTATCTAATTTCTTTGTACAACTAGGGGTGAGAAAGTCACCCAATCCATAGCCCCAGGGAATGTATTTGAAGACAGTTTTAATGATAATGAAATGAACAGAAGTGAAATTTCCTCAACATCATTGAATTCGGGGCTCCTGGGTTGCTCAGTTGGTTAAGCGACTGCCTTTGGCTCAGGTCATGATCCCGGAGACCCGGGTTCGAGCCCTGCATTGGGCTCCCTGCTTGGTGGGAAGCCTGCTTCTCCCTCTCTCACTACCCCTGCTTGTGTTTCCTCTCTAGCTGTGTTTCTCTCTGTCAAATAAATAAAGTAAATCTTAAAAAAAAAAATCGTTGAATTCTGTGTAGGATGAAAGTTTAGCTGGAAACAAAACTCCCTGTATGGGCTTGCTCAGAGCAGTTTCCCAGGCCTCCCTGTATTTTACTTACCCCCCTCCCCCAACACAAATTTCCCCTATGTTTGTATACGGGGGCTGGAATTAGAGGTAACAGCTGTAATTCATGAAAGGGACCCAGGGCCAGAAACTTGGAGAACCAGGACTGGAGAAGGCACTCAAATGCCCTGATTGATTGGACTTTCCCCAGGATTGGCCCTGGGACTTTGTATTTCTGTCAAGTACTTACTGCATTATATTTATTAGCTGATGGCTTTGGTTTCCTTTTTTTTTAAGTCATACTCCTTTTCTTATAAATTGTGGCCAA
Source organism: Spilogale gracilis (assembly GCA_004023965.1). NCBI lineage: Eukaryota > Metazoa > Chordata > Mammalia > Carnivora > Mephitidae > Spilogale > Spilogale gracilis. The sequence continues at coordinate 28,748 of PITA01005353.1, forward strand.
AGTGCTCTTACTGGAGTGTCAGCTGACTAAGGCCATTCAGTGCAGGGTTTTCTCTAGGTTCCCAGATAAGGGTTCAGGTAAGGTCGAGTTTGATGGCCTTGCAAGGGAACCCTGTCCTTCACACTATGGGAAGCTCTGCTTAGAACTTCATCTGCTCTCAACACAGGGGGACAAATGGGGCATGGGAATAGGATGATTTGAATTTAAGAATATTTTCATAATGCAAAGGGTGGATTTTAGGGAGGGCAAGATTAGAGAGTAGACTCTTTGTAACAACACTATTGCAATTGACCAGGTGAGAGATGAAGAAAGATGGAGAGAGAAGATGAAGAAAAAAGAATAAGTTTGAGTAGGAGTAGTAGGTAAAATGAGCAGCCTTGGTGACTGACTGACCATAGAAAGTGAAGGAGAGGGGAGACTCTGTGGTGGACCAGAGGAGGACCAGAAGCCCCATCCCCTCCACTCTACTGCTAGTTTCCACAATTTTCCAGTAGCCTGACTTTCCCAACCTCTCTCATTGTCTTTGTTTCATTATGAACTATCATTTCTGATTATTAGAAGTGACTCACACGGGATCATATTCCATGCCAGGCCCTATGTCAATAACTGAGCATTTGAGCCATCTGGTGTTTGAGAACAGGTCAAAACAAATTCATGTCCAAAACCTTGAATTAATTATTCACCTCATAAAATTGTAACAGTTGGCTGAGAGTGATAAGTCATCCATCCTAGGTCAGAAGAAAGATTTCTCGGGGTGCCTGGGTGGCTCAGTTGGTTAAGCGACTGCCTTCGGCTCAGGTCATGATCCTGGAGACCTGGGATCGAGTCCCACATCGGGCTCCCTGCTCGGCGGGAAGCCTGCTTCTCCCTCTCTCACACCCGCTGCTTGTGTTCCCTCTCTAGCTTCTCAATATGACTGTAAATAACAGAATTAAATTTGGCAAGGGAGACTACACAGATAAGTTTCACTTGAGTTTAAATGTTTTTTAAATGGGGGGCACCTGGGTGGGTCAGTAGGTTAAGGGTCTGCCTTCAGCTCAGGGTCCTGGGATTGAGCTCCACGCTGGGCTCCCTGATCAGCTGGGAGTCTGCTTCTCCCCCTCTATCTGCTCCTCCCCTTTGCTCATGCACTGTCAATCTCTCTCTCTCTCTCAAGTAAATAAATAAAAAAAAATTTTTTAAATAAATGGCTTTTACACATAATACCCAACTCCAGTTAATGACTGATACTACAAACCAAGAGAAATTTCACATCCTCAGTTCATTAATTCCATTGAAATAAAAACCAAGCCATTGAAGCATTTAAGGGCAAAGGACAATTAGAAGACTGGAAACTATTGTCAGTTTCTTCATAAGAAGATCAAGAGGCAATAATAAATAATATTATAATATTAAAATAATTAATTTGTAATATTATAAAATAAAATTGTAATAACAATTTGAAGACCACAGTCCAAAATACCTGCAGAGAACTAGTAAAATTTTCTGTTTTGTCAAAATCATGGAATCAGCCTCCCTTTTTCCTCTTGTTCTCTTATTTTCTTTCTTGTGCTAAACATTTTCTTTTTTTGTTTGTGTTTTAAATGTTTTCTCTTCCACCTCTCCCCATTATCTTTTTTTCCTTTCCCATACTTCATTTTTAATTGTAATTGGGTTATATTTCAATTAGTTATATTTTTAAATAAAGTTTCACATTCCATGTTTTATTGTAATATACTTTGGATGCCATAAAATTAAATTCACATATCATAAAATTCACCTTTGTTAATCATACAAATCAGTAGTTTTTAGTATATTCACATTCTCATACATCAATCACCACCATCTAATTTGGGACATTTTTATCCATTAGCAGTCATTCCCCATTCTTTCCTATATGCAGCCCCAGGAAACTACTAATCTAATTTCAATCTCTATAGATTTGCCTATTCTGGACATTTCATATAAATGGAGTCATATAGTATGTGGCCTTTCATGACCTTTCACTTAGCATAATGTTTTTAAGGTTCCTCTATGTTGTAGTATATATCAGGGCTTTGATCCTTTTTTATGGCTGAATAATATTTCACAACATGGATATATCACATTTAGTTTTTCCATCATCAGTTAATGGACATCTAGGTTTCCCTCATTTATGGGGTGTTATAAATAATGCTACTGTGAACATTCCTATGAATGTTTGTGTGGATATATGCTTTTACTTCACTTGGATATATATATCTAAGAGTGAAATTCCTGATCATATGTTAACTCTATGTTTAACTTTTTGAGGAAATTCCAAACTGTTTTCCAAAGTGGCTACCAAATGTTATTAAGTTTCATACTTTTCACTTAAATACTTAGGCTTTTAGATATTTTTAAAAAATCAATTAAGTTGTCACTTGCTTCTTATCAGCCTTTGATTGAATTTTAATGTGGGTCGTTGGTGCTCAGTACACTCAACGATTTTAACCCTAGACCAGAAACTGTAGCAGCTGGACGTTATAATGATCAGCTAATGACTACGCAGTAGTATATCACTTTTTACTTTATTTATTTTTTTCTTTAAAGATTTTATTTATTCCTTTGAAAGAGAGAGAGACAGAGACAGACAGAGAGAGACAGAGAGACAGAGATAACAAGATAGAACACAAGCTGGGAGGGGAAGGAGAAGCACACTCTCTACCAAGCAGGGAGCCCAACACAGGACTTGATCTCAGGACCCCAGGATCATGACCTGAGCCAAAGGCAGACTCTTAACCACTGAGCCACCCAGGCACCCCAGTATATCACTTTTTAAAGATCAAAAATGTCTGACCCAAATAAGAAAAAGCAAAGTCCCCAGTCCTCTAAATCTCCCCCTTATCTTCAGCATTTTCTCAATCCCTACCAGGTGAGGACAGACATTCGTCCCTGCGAGTGTTTGCTAATGACAATGGAATCATTTTCTTTCAAAGGTTTTACTTTAGCAGGTACCCAGCTCTCCTTTCCCACTTGAAGTAACTACCTGTAAATGTGATAGAAGAAATGGAAGTGCTGTGTTCCCCCAAGCTTTAGAAAGAGAATCAGCAACCAGCCCTCCCTTCTCCCACAGTCAAACGTCGACTAGAGAGTCATAAAAAGCCCAACAGTACAATAGTGCCACGAAGGCTGCTGTGAAATCAACGGAAATCCAGGATGGGTCTTGGACACAGAATCAACCACCTGCTCCCACTCCCCAGTTGGCAGCTTAGCACCAAGCTAACCTAAGGCGAACAGCATGCTGCAAAGCATTGGAGCATTATAAAGGCTTGCTCATGCAGGTGGGGGCATGCTGCACGGTTTGCTGCTTTTATGAAATGGCCAAGGAGATCAGTTATGATCCAAGATTCAGTTATGCTTCTTTCTTCCCTATATTTTAGCAGAATAGTCACCATTTTCCATGTGAGCTCCTCCACAAAGCTCTCTTCAGTTAGTCATAATTTAGGTCTGTGATATGGTCTTTACTGGATATTTTGCTAATTCTCCTCCTTGGGAACACCTCATCAGACTGTAAGAGAAATGTGTAGTTCAAGTGTGTTACATTACTCCTCTCACCCAAGCCCCTTAAGACCATGTTAGATTTTCTTTACCCACCTCAACCCCACTCACTTTGGAGGTAATTTGGGTAGTGGCTCCCAAAAAGGTCACCAAGTTCAAAGAGGAAGAATTTCCCCTCTTTGTGCCTTGATCCCCAAACACTCTGCAAAGGGCATAACATCTAAAGCAGGCCCATGAAGGTGAGAAGCAAAAGCATTTTGAGGAAATGATCAGCATTCCAAAATACCAGCTTCCTGCTGCTGTTCTCCTTGATTATTCTGTTCTTACCATTTAGCAGGGGGAAAAAGGGGGGAGAAGGAAGAGAATTTTCTCTGAGAATCAAGACTCAGTTCATGGACTAACAGTAAATGGCCTTCCTTTCCCTCCTCTGGAGATGTCCTCCCCATAGAGAACTAGAACATCCCAAAAACTTTTTCAAGATCACAGCCCATCATTCCTTACTATCATGGGACCCAATCTCAGGAAAGAGCTGAATGTCTTTGAGGGGGATCATCAACACAGTTCTGAGTTGCTCAAGTCATATGGCATACATATCAACCATTAAACAACTTCTTCCCAACATTATGTGTCAATTTCCTTCTAGTCTATATGCCAAACCTTTGACCTGACACTTGACACTATCATTTTAGACTTTCTATTCTAATTACACCTGCATGCTTACACTGACTTCTGTCTTGAAGTCCTCAGTCCTTGGAGAAAGATGATTTTGTCCTCAAGCCCACTCCCTTAGACCTCAGGTTGAAACTCCTTTCCTAAAGATCCCCTGGTCTGTGCCTGAACCAGAACCCTGGCCTCTGCCCCTAGAGATCCCCAGAAGCACCTTTTCCAGCTTCTAGATTCTGTAATAGCTTTACCTGTCTCATTTCATGGTCAGTTTCCTGCCTCTTCCCTACCCCTTCCCAGACCACCCGGCCAATGGTCAGCAACCAGCCAAGGATCTCGGGGTCCCAACCCACAGCTCTGCATTTCCTATCAGTTTGTAACTGGAACACATTTGAATGGAATGATAACACAAGGGTATTTGATTTGGTATTTCTTTCCCCTGTTTTGTCTTTCCAGGCACCCCTCTTTTGGAAGGATTTTAGAAGAAAGAAATTGTTGTTTTTAATCTGCAAAGCACACAGCTGCCACCCTCCCATGGAGGCCCCAGCTTATCACAGGTAAGACTTGGCAGGTAGTTTCTGAAAAGTGGTAGCCCTGATGAAAAGGGCCTTGGGGAAGGGTGATGGGGGGGCAGGTGCTGAGTACTGCCTCCATACCTTCTGTGGATGTATTGGAAGAACAGGGAAATCCTGATTATATATAGTGCTATAAGCATCATTCTAGGGACTTCAAACTTTAGCCTCATAGAAACCACTAAGAGCAGACTGTTATCTTAAGTAATTTGCATTTTTTTTCCCTCTTGCGTTATTCACCTGTAAGTTGGGGAATATTAGTTTATCCTACTGGCCAATGGCAGTCAAGTCTTGTCTTCTGCTGCCACCTTGTGTTTAAGAGAAGAAAGTCCAAATTCATAGAGTTGATGAAAAACCTCCATTTCAGAGAAGGAAGACATCTAAGAAATTCCCGAGTTCAACTCCTTTCAATTAACAGATAAGGAAACCAAGCCCCAGACTGAAACCAAGAGGCCCTTGCTCTTGCTCTGCACCCCACCACTTCTCTGGACAGTTACACTCATAGCACATAAACTTGGGTGAAGTCCTCAACAACTCAGACCGTCAATGTACATGGCAGCAAAAACCAGTGTGTCCAGATCTGTGTGTGTTTCACCCATTAAAAACATTTCTAAGAGATTACAGTCCTGTGTGGCAGGGCCCAATGAGGTGAGAGCTAACATTCTAGAGCTCTCACTACGGGTCAGACACTGTGTTAACTGCTGGGTCTGTTATCTCCAATTCTGTCCTTGGTCCTCAGACCAGCAGCTTCCCCGTCACTCACAAACTTGGTAGAAATGCAAATTCTTGGCCTGCACCCCGGGCTTCCTGAATGAGGATCTCTAGTGGCTGGGCCTGCCAATCTGAGTTTAACAAGCCCTTGGGGTATCCTGATGGCGATCAGGTTTGTGATTCACTGCTGTAAATATATAGGTACTTCAGTAATAGTTTGAAATTAAAGAATGAGTAGACACAGTATTTTAGGTATCTGTCTAAAAACAGAAAACAGAGAGACTGTTTAGGAGAGGCAAACTCCAATCTTATTTAGACAGAAGGAAAGACTCCTGGATTTTTTATAGTTTCTTCCAAATCCCACTTGTCCCCTTCCCAGTTGGCCTTGGAAAATAAAGTTTTTCGACTTATCAAGAGAAATGAAAAGGGAATTGCTGCACAGATGGGCACAGGTGTCGAGGAGACAAATCTCTATCCTTACACTGGCATTTAGTGCCATCACCATAGTGTTCCTATCTGGAGGGGATACTGGTCAAATGCTTTACCAGTAAAACTCCCAGACCTTCTGGACAGTGTTCTAAAATTCTCAAACCACTTTCTAAAATAATACATATTTTTAGTGATAAAAATAATACACATTAATCCTAAAACTTTAGAAAAATAAGGAAACTATAAACACAGCTTAAATAATCTCTTTTCCAGTTTCTCAGAGAGAACATTATTAACAGTTATATTCCTAGCCAGCTTTTTTCTATGCAGAGATAATTATTTTTCATGACACATATAAATTGATGTCAATATTTTCATACTATAAAATAATATGGATGAAGCCTCCATATATGATTCTTTATCTGAATTCTATAACTTTTATGATAGACTTATAGAAGGAGAATTATAGGGTAAAAAATTACATTTGTTCTTTGTTATCATCAAACTGACTTTTAAGAGCCTATACCATTTTCCAGTTCCATCAACGGTACCTGAAGGCACCCATTAAAACCCTTCTTGTATCAACATTGAAAGTGTTAGATTTTTGAGCACCTGGGTGGCTCAGTGGGTTAAAGTCTCTGCCTTCGGCTCAGGTCATGATCTCAGGGTCCTGGGCTCTCTGCTCCCAGGCGGGGAGTCGGCTTCCTCCTCTCTTTCTGCCTGCCTCTCTGCCTACTTGTGATCTCTCTCTGTGTCAAATAAATAAAAAATAAAATCTTTTAAAAAAAAGGATTAGATTTTTCTCAGCTTTGGGGAGAGTATCCTGAATTTTGGCATTATTCACGGATTTGGAAGATAAGAATAGCATGTATCCTATCATCTTTCTCCGTCTGAGAATTCCAAACCCAGGGTAACCTAAATAATCAAATAAGAACAAGTTCACTTTGGGATATATTAAAGTCTACATAGAAAAAAATTATTAGGTAAATGTCGCAAACTTCCTAATGGAGTATTTAAAGAATATAAGAAGTACCTGCTAATTACCTTTATTAATCCAAATACCTACAAAGAACTTTTCAAATGCTTTATGTCAGGATTCAAAAATTCAGATGTTTTCAGGAGTCAGGCAGGTAAATAAATTAGTAAAATAAGCCAAGGAAATAAAATAGTCAGCAGTTTGCAGCAAATGTAGACTGTATACCAGAAGAAAGGCATTCTTATTTGTGTTCAAAAAATGGTCTGTATATTCTTGCAATGAGCAACCTGAAGATGAAGTTTAAACATAGCTGCACTTACAAAGACATCAAAAAAAGAAAATACTTAGGAATAAATTTAACAAAAGTACAAAACATAATCTGAAAACTACAGAACATGGTAAAAAAAAATTAAAGACCTTATTAAGTAGCAGGACATCCTATGTTCATGGATCAGAAGACTTAACAATGTTAAGAAAGCAATATTCCTCCAGATTGATCTACACATTCAATGTAATCCCTATCAAGGTTCCATCTGGCCTCTTGGTAGAAATTGACAAGCTGATCCTAAAATTCATATGTGAACTTAAGGAACCTAAAATATGAAATAATGATTTTGAAAAAGAAAAATAAAGTTGGAAGACTAACACTTTCTGATTCAAAACCTGTCAAAAGGTCACTAATATGGTATGGTACTGGAAGAAGGAAGACATAAATGGAATAAAGAGTCCAGAAATAAACCCTCATATTTACAGTCAATTGATTTTTTTGACAGGAGCATCAAGATAATTAAGTGGGGGAAAGAATAACCATTTCAATAAATGGTGCTGGGACAATGGGATAGCCATGACAAAAGAAGTTGGAGCTTCACCTCATGCCATAGTCAAAAAATAACTCAACATATCAGAGATCTAAAGGTAAGAGCCAAAACTATAAAGCTTTTAGAAGAAAACACAGGCATAAATCTTTGTGAGCCCGAATTAGACAATGGCTTCTTGGATATGATAGTAAAAGCACAAGTAACAAAAGGAAAAAAAATTGATAAATGACATTATCAAAATGTAAAACTTTTGTGTTTCAAATGCCACCATCAAGGAAGTGTGAAGACAAGTTGTTTTAGGATATGGTATTCTACATACCTTTCCCTGCCCTCTGGATTTACTGTTAAGAGTATTGATAATATTCACAGATATGATTTATTGAGAACCTACTATATACTAGGCTAAGTATTATACATATATAAAATGGAAGTAAAGCCAAACTCTGGGAAAGGCCTGTGACATTGGGTCCTAGAGTCAAAACAGAGTAGGTATATTAAAAGATCCAAAACAAAAAGCATTTGATAAAATTCAACACATATTCATGTTTCAAACAAAATCTCAGGAAAGTAGGAATGGAAGGACATTTCCTTAAACCTTTAATTTTATTGAGAACCGTAGTAGGGTGAGTGCTATTATTATTGTCTTTTATCAGATAAGAATCTGAAGTTCACAGGCTTGGAAGTGGCCTGGCTGCATGACTTGAGGTCTTTCACCCATCAGAGTCACCTTAGATTCACGGAACACAAGTACACAAAGTAGGTCTCAGGGATGCCTGCATGGCTCAGTTGGTTAAGCATCTGACTTCAGTTCAGGTTGTGACTCAGGATCCTGGGACTGAGTTGCCCAGCCAAAGAGACTGCTTGTCCTTCTCTCTCTCTCTGCCCTTCCCCCCCCCACTCATGCTATCTCTCTCTCTCAAATAAATAAGTAAAATCTTTAAAAAAAAAAAAAGTACAAAAACAGTACTCAGAATGAAAACTCAAAGTCTACACTGTACCTTGTCTCATGTCCACAAGAGGGCACTGGGGCTCACTTAAACCCAAGTCTTAATGTTCAAAGAATGAATTGTATAGTATCAAAATGTAATAGTAAGTTTGGAAACCTGTAAGTGTATATTCTTCAGGGTTCATCTGCAATCTGGGCCAGAATTGACAGCTCTGTGCTTCTCAATGATAAAATTGCAAGTTAAAGTCTATATGCTTCTCTCTGCCCCAACCACTAATGGACATTCAGGCCATATTAAGGATAGACAGTATAATCAGCTGATCAGTACCTCCTTAGTGTAGTGGTGACGTCTAGATGCTATATCAGTGATTTCCAATTAGGTGTAGTGCGGGAGAATATTCTTCTAGGGAGGATGTTTCAAATTTTGGGAAACATAGAATATTGTGTGAATGATTTGAAAAAAGGTAATCAACATTAAATTTTACATTTGGAAAACTGCTTATTGTTTCTATAATACAAATATTAAACAAAGGTATGAGGGATTTTTACGTTTAGCAAAAAGGCAGGAGTTTTAACAATTAAGACATTTGGTTCTAGCTGATTTATTGTTTTTATTTTTTAAAATAAGACTCCACAGCCAGTGTGGAACCCAGTGCAGGGCCTGAACTCATGACCCTGAAATCAAGAGTCAACACTTAACCAACTGAGCCACCTAGGGACCCCTGGTTCTAGCTCATTTAAACCCATTGGGGCTGTAAAAACCATTTTCTATCACAAAGCATTAAGGTCTCTCACATTCATCTTCTCCTTCCACAGTTAACAGCCACTTCCGTGGTTCAAGTCCATATTATCCATTTTCTATTTCTAGAGTTTTATAAATAGGGGCACAGCCAAGTTCAGGGAAAGGGCTGTAGTATCGGGTTCTAGAGCTCAAAGAAGAGGACATCTTCAGAGATGCAGGAAAAACACTTTCTAAAAGTTTGCCTCCACTCATGGTTTTAAACAAAATCTTAGGAAGTTAGGAGCCAAAGGGTACTTACTTATTTTAGTAAATTAAAACCACAATGAGGGGCACCTGGGTGGCTCAGTTGGTTAAGTCACTGCTTTTGGCTTAGGTCATGATCCTGGAGTCCCAGGATCGAGTCCCACATCGGGTTCCTGGCTCCGCAGGGAGTCTGCTTCTCCCTCTGACCTTCTCCCCTCTCATGCTCTCTCTCACTCACTCTCTCTCTCAAATAAATAAATAAAATCCTTTTTAAAAAACCACAATAAGATACCACTTTATACTAATCAGAATGGCTAAAATAAAAAAGACAGAAAATTTGAGTTGGAAAGGGTATGAAGCAGTTAGAACTCTCATACACAACCAGTAGGAGTATAAATTCGTATAACCACTTTTCACAAAGATAGGGACGGAGTTAAAACAACAATAACAAAGCACGGTGGAGCAACCTGGGGCTAGCAACAACTCCCTAGGGACAGGACAAGGAGGGGGAATGGCTCTGAAACCCGAGACCTGTCACTGTAGGAGACCGGCCAGTTTTGAGAGAGGAATGCAGCCCCAGTAAATGTAAGACCCACTCTTCAATTTCCCTTCCATTATTCCAACTGGAAATCAGAAGGCAAGAGCCTGATGGCTGATGAAGTTCGTACAGCCCGGTCCCTAGGGCCCAGAGCAAGGTGAAGACAAGAGCCTGGATCTGGGGGCATAAAAAGAGAAAGCCAAAACTTGCTTTAAAATGACAAAAAACTTGTCAGAAATATCAAAACCAGAGCATGGACTCTGGAATCAGATGACCTGGGTTCAAGTGTGGCTTTGCCACAGACCAGCCATGAGACCTTTAGGCTATACACTTAACCTCTCCCTGCCTCAGTTTCTTTATCTGGAAAATGGGGATAATAATAACCTACCTCATAGAGATGTATAATAATATAGGAGAAGAATTTAGCATATAACGAGTGTTTCATAAGTGATAGTTACTATTTTTACATCTAAGTGTTCCCCTTTGTATATTCTATTCTCATTTACACAGTTTATTAAATCCAAATATGTCCTATATTTTGCCTATACTCAAGAACCCCTTTCAATAGAAATGTTCTCCAATCTCTTTTCTACAGCCTTCCAAGAAGCCTCTTAAATGTGACTTTCTCCATTGACGACTTCCCTGAGCCCCTCCACCAAAAGAAGCCTTTTCTGTGCATCTAGATGTCACTGTCCACTTCTCTCTAACGGCACTCACTTACCACAGTCCTCGCTGAAGTACAGCACAGTGTACACATGTCTACTCTCCTTAAAACCAGGGACTGTATCTCATTCTTATTTATCTTTGAGCTAACTACAGCACCGAACGCAACATATGATATACAAATGTTTGTTAGCCTGACTTATATTGGAATTTTGGTGTATCGAACATTGCTTGAAGCAAATTTACTACTGGCTGACATTTTTAAATCCTGTAGGGCTACTGAGTATTCGTTGAGAGGTTTTCTATCCTGTATCATTGCTGGTGGCAGAGAGGAACTAATCATAATGCTAATTACTGAGCACCTATTTACTCTGTACCAGGTTTTCTTTGCATATTATGCCCTGTAACTTTCACAACCAGCCCTTGAGGAAAGGAGAAGGAGCAGATGCGGGAAGTAAGGCTCACGGAGAGAACAGGATCTGCCCAAGGTCCCAGCAGCAGTTAGTGGCAGAGCTTTGATTCCCACCCAGACTTCCACAAAGCCTATATTAAACCATGTGTTTTCACACAATTAGTGTAGACTGATGGCAGATGTGAACAGGCTCTTTTAGGCCCTACTTACTTTTTTCATTTGTACAATGAGAGAGAACCGGATGCTCTCTTAGACTGCTTCTGGTTCTTCATTTTAAAAGTTTTTATTTATTTATTTTTTTTAAAAAAAAGATTATTTATTTATTTGACAGAGAGAGAGATCACAAGTAGGCAGAGAAGCAGGCAGAGAGAGAGGAGGAAGCAGGCTCCCTGCGGAGCAGAGAGCCCACCGCGGGCCTGGATCCCAGGACCCTGAGATCATGACCTGAGCTGAAGGCAGAGGCTTTAACCCACTGAGCCACCCAGGTGGCCCATTTTAAAAGTTTTGTGAGATGGAAAATTTAATTTTATGTGCTTGCATTGCTTACTGTGCTTGCATTGCTTACTGCTGGGGACATTTCTTTCTTCATAAAATTCGTTAGAAAATACAGGTGTTCTCAGTTTCCATCATAAGTGCCAGAGGCAGGTTTGGTGAAACTGCTTTCTATGGGACTCAAATTTCCCCTTCTTCAGTTTCATGGGTTACAGTGAAGTCAACAAGAATGTAATTTGTATTTGTGTAAAACCAGGACACAAAAGAAAAGATTCAGGCATTAGTGAGTATTCCCATACTGAAAGGGCAAAGTTCACTTTTGTTAGCTACTCTCTTTATTCAGCAAATATGCTTATCTACAGGTAATATCCCAAATCTCTCTAGCTTTCCCACTATCTTTGGGAGATAAGCAGAGACCCAGATTATTTTGCCAAACTAGAATATATCTGATGACTAAGAGGGTGGAATTCAGGTAGCATTAATTAGCCATGCAACTTCTGAACTCCATGTTTGTGATTCATAAGGAAAGAAAAAGTCAATCTGTCCTCCTTATATACTGCCAAAAAGAGAAAGATCCTTCATTCATCCTCTCCCTCCCTATACAATCCATCCATCCATCCATCCATCCATCCATCCATCCATCCATCCATCCATCTATCCATCCATCCATTCATCCGTCCATCCATCCGTCTGTCTTCCTTGAGCAATCTACCCATTTGAGCCCCAGTCCAGCTCAGGGAAGACAGGCATACAGCATTCACACTGCAATTAGGACAAAGCAGTTACCCCTCTCTGTATGAACTCTTTGGGAACCAAAATTACAAACTCTCAATCTGTAAACATGAAATAGAAAGTTGCCCAAAGAAGCATCCTATCTCTGATCATATAAAATTAAATTTTCCATCTCACAACCAGAAAATACAAACCTGTATGACCAAGCACATATGTTTTCCACAACAGCAACTACTTCTTATCTAATTTGGTGTTCTTTTTTCTTCAGTGCTGGGGTCAGTGAGATAATTAGGAGATAATAGCAAGTGGAAATATGCACAATCAAGAGAACAAATTAGCATTCCCTCAAAGGGAAAAGACTGACTTTGAAGACTGACTTAGAAGACTTCGAATCACATACTACCTGGCTTAAAAAACCTCTGGTGTTTCCTTATCACACTCAGAGGGAAAGCCAAAGTCCTCACACTGGCCAAGGGTCCCAACTTGACCTGGCTGCCTACTCCTGTCCCCCGTGCTTGCCCTCCTCTGGCCCCACAGGGCCTCTTTCCAGATCTTCGGATGTGCTTGGCATGCCTTGCTGTAGGGCCCTTGGACTGGCTGCACCCTCTGCCTTGAACTGTCTTCCTTCAAACATCCCCATGGTCCACTGCCTTACCTCATTACTCTATTTCTGTTTCATTGAGTTTTCACTCTATTCTCCATTATTATCTTTTCTCCTTACTTTAAGATAGTGAATTATTATTTGAGCCACTAAATGTGGGATTATTTGTTACTTAGCAATAGATTACTGAAACACCAAGGAAAATAGTTTCTCTACAGATGAGCTACTTTAAGAACAGTTCTGAGAGAACAGTTTTAGAAAGTCCGGAGATACTGTTGAGGTTCAGAACCGTTAAGGTGTTTGGCTGACACCCATGAGATCAGAACTCACACAATGTTAAAATGAGTAAAATCGTATTTTGGCTCAGAGCTGAAATGACTTGTCCAAGATCACAGAGCCAAGTAGGAACAGATCTAGGAGTAGAACTGGGGTTCCCTTAAGTCTGTTCGCTGTACATTCATTTACTTGCTCTACAAATATTTACCGAGTACATTCTTTACATAAGACACTTTGCCAGAAGCCAGAGATGCTGAGATGGTCCTTGTCCTTAGGGAGATTACATTTCATCAGATGAGACAGACCTTAAGCAATGAATTACTTAATTCTTGACTGTATTAATTACAACTGTGATAAGAGGCACAAGGGGGAATAGGGTGCTTTGAGAGTTATGATGGGGGGAGGGGATCCTGAAATAACTTGAGGAGAACAGAAAGAGACAGTCCAGCTAAATCCAAAGGATGAATAAGAATTAACTGAATGAAGAAGGGAATGGGGAACATTCCAGGCAGAAATAAAAACACATATGTTTTCCACAACAGCAACTACTTCTTATCTAATTTGGTGTTCTTTTTTCTTCAGTGCTGGGGTCAGTGAGATAATTAGGAGATAATAGCAAGTGGAAAATGCACAATTAAGAGACAGAGAGAGAGCAAGCAAGTAAGAGTGAAGCTCTCCTGCCTGAGAGACCTGACAAGGAAGTCACTAACCCAGGAGAACCTGAAACACCATGAAAACTGACAGATGGGAAGGTTTAAGCTTTTAATAAGTGGTTTGGGTTATATACCACCAAGAAAAAAGATCTCCCTAGAAAATCCTGTACCTCAATAATATGTCTTTGCCCACCACTTTCCTTAGGGACACCTACTGCACAAAGGCTCAGATATACAAAATGAGGGCATCTCTGTGGCTGGGGACAGGTTAGAGCTACATGTTCTGTGTGAATTTCTTGGGTCACAACTACTTCACTGTGCTGACAGTATCTGTGAAGATGACCCATCCAACTCCCTAAAATTGTAGTGATCTGACCTCCTCACTGAAACTTACCCTCCATTTGATTCAGACACCTGTGCCCATGACATATCCTAGACCTATCAGCAGGCAAAAATGCTCTAAGCCTCAAATATAAAATTCTTACACTCCAAACTCTGAACATTCCCAGTCTCCTCATCTTGCTACATGTTCTCTGTTGTGCTCATGATACATATTCTTCCATCTTACAAAGTATGGGGTCCACTGGCACCTCCATTTTCTCCCGAACTATATGTTCCTTCCTACCTCAAAGTCCTTTCTCATCATGCCTGGTGCTTTGTCTTCCTGCCTGGTCCACTGCCAGATGGCATTCATCTGTCAGGACTACAACCGTGTGCTATCTACTTCTATTTTCCATCCAGGCTGCTGAGAGCTGAAGGAAATGATACCAATACAGATCGCTGCCACAAAAATGTCAGGATCTCTCACATAAGCTGACCTTTAGCGCCACTCCCATTCCCATCAGCCACATCATCCCCACATCAGCTATTTACCAATCTTCTCAACTTCCTTATCTACTATCTCTCTCACGTCAGAAAAAGTAGAAGCCCACAACACCAGAAATACTTCAACTTTCTGCTCCTCTACTATCAGACAGGATTGCCTGGACGTAGAGTCCACAACAGGGATTCACGTGTGAATGATTTATTGAAAGACATTCTTCAGGTGGCTCAGTTGGTTAAACGACTGCCTTCGGCTCAGGTCATGATCCCGGAGACCTGGGATCGAGTCTCACATCAGGCTCCCTGCTCGGCAGGAAGCCTGTTTCTCCCTCTCTCAATCCCCTTGCTTGTGTTCCCTCTCTGGCTATGTTTCTCTCTGTCAAATAAATAAAATATTTAAAAAAGAAAGAAAGAAAGAAAGAAAGAAAGAAAGAAAGAAAGAAAGAAAGAAAGAGAGAAAGAGAGAGAGAGAGAGAGAGAGAGAGAAAGAGAGAAAGAGAAAGAAAGAAAGAAAGAAAGAAAGAAAGAAAGAAAGAAAGAAAGAAAGAAAGAAAGAAAGAAAGAAATTCTTCAGAGATGGGGCACGTGGGTGATTCAGTCGGTTAAGAGTCTACCTTCTGCTCGGGTCATGATCCCTGGGATTGATCCCCTCATGGGGCTTCCTGCTCAGCAGGGAGTCTGCTTTTCCCCTCCACTCATGCTCTCTCTCCTTCTCAAATAAATGAAAAGTCTTAAGAAAAAATTCTTTTAAAAAAATGAAAGACATTCTTGGGAGAAATCTATATAGAGAAGGGAGGCGAGCAGCATGGTGCAGAGACTAAGATACAGTTCCAGCTAAAGTCTATTCTCAGCCTGATCCCACAGGATCCCTAAAGCATGAAAAGCAGCACAGAGTTTGCCTCTTTGAGGCAAGAGGGATAGATTTTCGTACTCTCTTACAGTCACTGGCTATAGGCCATCCGCAGGTGTTGGTATGTAACCTGTAGGCATTTTCTGTTCCTTTCAGCAGAGGGTAACTTTCCATAAAAGAGTGCAGCTGGGAGCCTTAGCAGCCAATAGGATGACTCTGGGATGGGGATGCCAGTCAACCAAGGGAAACTAGGCATGGCACCAAGAGCAGCTCTTACAGTGCCCAAGCCCAAACCTTACATCAATAGTCTTCCTCTCATTGCCAAATTCCCCAGTATCTCCCACCCTGTAACAAGATCCTACTCGGGAGGAAATGATCATTGCAGCCCTCCTAAGGCTGTACTTTGGCCATCTCATTTTTTCTCTAAGCTCCCACACAGTGGGGGCCATTCATTATTCTCAGGATCCCTGGTGCCTGGCACACAGAAGAAAGTTGATCTAAATGAATATTTTGGATTCAGAATGGTTCTAGAAGCAGGAATTTCAAGTCAGTTAGGCCAGAGTTTCTCTCTCTCTTCTTTTAAGGTTCTATTTATTTGGGAGAGAGAGTAAGTGAGAGAGAGAGAGAGAGAGAGCAAGCAAAAGGGAGGAGGGGTAGAGAATGACTTCCCACCAAGCAGGGAGCCCAGCAGGGGCTTGATCCCAGGACCCTGAGATCATAGCCTGAGCTTAAGGCAACCACTTAACCGACGGAGCCACTGAGGCACCGTACATAAGAATTTCTCAAAAAGAGAAGAGCCTTTCATTCTTTGAATCCGATGGCAGAGGTGACAGGCATATGCAGCCCCTTTAGAACTGGCTTTGACTGATGACCTCCATTTGCTAAATTCCACACATCGCCTGTTTGCGTATCAAAGGCCGCAACCCAAGAAGCACAGAAGCCCCTGCACAGAGGACACCGCAGAGCCCTCCTGCTACTCATCTCAGGATAAACAACAAAAAGCCGGGGTCTGTGGCTGCTCTCAAGTTGCCAGTGTTGGGGAGCCTCCCTTCTTATTAGGCACCTACCTTAGCCATTCCTCGTGCCCTGTGGGCGTTACTCTTAGCATGTTCTTTACCACATTCTTCCTCTTGCTGCTTTTAGCAGAAGGGCCTTGGGCCCTGAAAGGTTCACCATCTAGGAGACGGCTCCCCCATTTCTCCAGCTCCACAGTCCTCTCCCTTTGTGGGGAAGTACAGTTGCCCAGTCCAAAGGTGTGAGGCCACCCAGTTTGACAAATAGAACAAGCCAGCAGGGCACGATGGTGCTTTGGCCTCAGGAGGGCCAGGGGCAGCTAGCCGCGCACCACGGTGAAAACCCAAGTAGCACGCTGTCCCCCACTTCCTGTGAAGACTCACACTCCTTACTTCCTTAAAGACCTGCCACGTGGGTAAGAGTGCACAACTGAACATGACAGCAGGAGGATGAGCAGAAATAAAATCCAGAAAGGAAATTCAGGAAAGAGTTTGAGAAATTTGGCAATCGTGTTTCTGTTGAGAAAGAGCTAGTCCACAGGGGTGGGAGGGGCAGGGGAAAGTCAATATGGGGCACACACCAGGAGAAATCAATTTAGTTAGGGAGGGGGCAGTGAGCACGGAGAATGAGAAAAATAAACAAGGGCCAAACCACTCATTTCAAAATTCAGAACAAAGACCATAACGTGGATATCATAACTAGAGCCTATAATAAAAAGGTACTATTTTCATTTTTGTTAACACCAATTTAAGGTAAAAAGGGAAAGGGGCAGAAGACACGTTCAAGGTTGAGTAGAGAATAAGAAAGATGGGGGTTCTCTTCTCCTCCACTTTTGGACTTGCACCTCAGTCTTCACTCCCCTCACCTCTGGCTGAACTCACTCGGCCCCCTGATGGGACATGAGATCCGTCAAACCTACAGAATCCTCTGGCAGCTCTTCCTTCACTCTTTCTTGAACAACTTAGAGGCAAATGCCATTACCAGCAATTATTCCCCCCAGAATTGATTCCCCCCAGATACAAACATAGAACTCCCAGATAAATTTGAATTTCAAATACATAAGAAATAATTCTTTAATTTTACTTATTTATTTATTTTTAAGATTTTACTTCTTTGTCAGAGAGAGAACAAAGCACAAGCAGGGGAAGAGGCGAGCATATGGAGAAGCAGACTCCCCAGTGAGCAAGGAGCCCTGATGTGGGACTTAATCCCAGGACCAGATCATGACCTGAACTGAAGGCAGACACTTAACCAACTGAGCTACACAGGTGTCCCAACAATGAATAATTTTTTTAGTATAAGTATGCCCCAAGCAGTATTTGGGACATATTTATACTAAAAATATACAATAAAATTCCTGTTTGCCTGAAATTCAAACTTTATTAAGTCCTGGATTTTATCCAGCATCTCCAACCAGAATCCCAGCATCAGAACCAAATTGTGTTGAAATTACAGCTCTAGTAAGACTTGTGTTTGTTTCAGGCATGTTTGTGAGAGGAGTGAAGGGAGGACCCACACCCTGCAGTAGCCACCCCATAGAACATGGGAATCTATGCCTAAACTCTAAGGTCATGTGGACAGGATTGTACACAGAGTTAGTCAAATATGGGAAGTTGAAAAAAGTAAATGATTTTCCCTGGGTGGCAGTTATTAATGCAGACTTAGGACAAGACTATGTAGCATGTTCCTTTTGTTTTTTCTTCCCTGTTACCAGAATGTTCTTATCGAAAACTTTATACATAACATACAAGGCTTCAGGAGCCACATGGTGAAATGAATACTGAATTCTAAAATAATTTTGCAAACATAAAAAATTTAAAATGAGTAAAGAGTATAACAAAGTAGGTGAAGTCAAACTTTGTGAGGTACCTTTGAACTCTCAGTTTTATTATTTTTTTCCCTTTCTTTTTTTTTAATTTTCTTTCTTTTCCCCATAACCCAGCAACCCTATCCACCCCACCACCACCACCACCTGCCAGGAACCCTCAGTTTGTTTCCTGAGATTAAGAGTCTCTCATGGTTTGTTTCCCTTCCTGGTTGGAATCTCAGTTTTAAATTCCACGATTGATGACTTTCCAATCAGTCAGTCATTCAGACCTTCAGAATGCATGTTTGCTCCAACTGCAAAGCTCAGCAAAGCAGGCGAATTCTCATTAGCACATCCATCACTGGGCGAAAACATGTCTCCCCACCAGCAGACACCAGGAAAGGCAAGGAAGGTGGGAGGAAGCAAATGAAAAGAGCAGCAGTTCTGGAAGAAGAAAATGCTGCCTTCTGCCTAGTGTGTATCTAAGGGCGATGGAAATGCTTCCCATTTACTAATGAGCCCTGTTGCCATTTGAGAAGCACACTGCAACAGTAGAACTTAAGAGACTCTCCCCCAGATCTAAGATCTGCACCAGGTTGTTTGTTAAAAAGAGTTTTGTTAAAAAGCCTTCGTTTTCTAGAAATGGTATCCAAAGTGCATTTTCCTTTTTAGGAACTCCTGTTCTTTTGCAGGCTTCAGTGGACAATTCTGATGATCACTCCTCATTGGATGTTTTTCCAAAATTAATGTCTATAACAGTTTGGATGTTCTGGCTACAAATAAGAGAATACCCATCTAAAAATGGCTTGGACATTGAAGTTGTTTTTTCACATGCCAAGTCAAGAGATGGATGTCCCAGTGTTTCTCAGGAGCTCCCCGATGTCAGGGATCTAAGTCAACCTCCCACCTGTTTCCTTGGCCTCAAGACTACAAGATGGCTGCAGCAGCTCCCTGGATGATACACTTGCATTTGAAACCCAAAGCAGAAAGAGATTTTACTTACTAGTAACATTAAAGAGAATTTTTTTCCTAGAACCCCCAGCAGGTATCCATTTATGTCTCATGACCTGAGCTGACTCATATACAAGGGAATCTAGGAAAGCAAGAATCAAGAATTTCTAGCTTCTATGTTAGTGAATGAAGGTATTGAGAGCAAGGAGAGAACTTCCAGGCTGCTCACTAACTGATAAACATTGCACGAAAGTGCCCTGCCGTCACCACTGGCCCATACAACCACCACAGGCCTAAAAGCCTTTCCAACTGGCTTTATCTCTTGACTTCTGTATTTCTACTCATGACACCAGCAATCTTTCTGTTGTTACTCTGGAGATCTCAGATTATTCTTACCCCTTCCCTAATTCCCATCACCAACCAGGCTCCACGTCGCAGGATCACCTATCCCTTCTCAAGGGGCCTTCTCTCTCTTCTTTCCTCTTGGTTCTAATCTAGCATATTAATTTGGACCCTTATCACTTCATAGCCGGACTAAAGTGAGGCTTTCTGCCCTTATCCCAGATACCACTTTCTCAAGTTTTCCATCCAGAAAACTTCCAAAGATTCCTCCATTAACCACCAAATATATTTAAAACCCCATAGCTTAGGGGCACCTTTGAGGTACAGGAGGCTGAGTGGTTGAGCCTCTGCCTTCAGCTCAGGTCATGACCCTGGGCCCCTGGGATGGAGTCCCACATCGGGCTCCCTGCTCAGCAGGCTGCCATGGTCAAGAAAGCAGACTTTGTGGTTAAATGACTTGTATGAGATTTGACAAGTAAGTTAGCTCTCTAAGACTCAGTTCATTCACTCATAAAATGAAGGTGTTAATAAAACAAGGCACACATGGGAGAGTGTCAGTAAATGGTGATTGTTATTTCTGCTGCCGTTCCTCTTATTAGGTCCCAGGCTCCCTACTATGAATTTGGGTGTGGGAGTGGCTAATGGACACACGGTACTTGCCTCAGTTAGCTGACTACAGCTGCTGAAAGGAAGTCCAACTATTCCATTGGCTGAATGCACCTCTAATCTACCACTGAGTACCCATTTTGTAAACTGATTTCTTTGTCTTTCTCTCCTTGATGAAGGTGAGCCCCAAGGGTAGTACCATTTGGGGCTACACTTACTCTTCAAGAAAGCTTTTTTCAAAATCCTAAAACCTCATTTTGTCTTCAAGAAGACTTTCATTCACTCCAAGGTCATAAGCCCTGGTTCAGGTCTTGACTCATTCTTTCAAAGAATACCATGCTTCCCGAAGCTGTTATAGTATTTATTTTTCTTCATTTGACATCCCTGCCACTTTAAAACATAGAAATGAAGATATGATACTTCTTTGTTTCTTGATGCCAGTTAGACTTTCTGTCACACCAGGGATTCAAGGATGTACATATTACATTCTTCTCGCTTGGTATAGTCTCGTGATTTTGCTTGTGTGTGTGTGTGTGTGTGATTTTGCTTTTTCATTTTCAAATTTTTACTTCTCTTAATTAGATTCTTTTGCCAGTTTCCGCCAGCCAGCCACAATAAGAGACAATATTGTATACTAGAGCATCCGTTCTCTGTTTAAAAAATAGGAATAAAAGGTATATCTTAAAGATAAGCGAGTCTGTACCCTGCTAATCCTTTCCAGCCACAAAAGAATTCCATGCAATTAATGCTTCTTTTGCCCTCTGAAATTATCCAAGCAGTGAACGGCTGGGACAATTC
Source organism: Spilogale gracilis (assembly GCA_004023965.1). Lineage (NCBI taxonomy): Eukaryota > Metazoa > Chordata > Mammalia > Carnivora > Mephitidae > Spilogale > Spilogale gracilis. Next base: position 49,903 of record PITA01005353.1, read on the forward strand.
CTCAGTTCACCGGTTCATTCTGGCAAAGCGTTGGCAGGGGTCTAAGCCCTGCACGCCCTCTTCTTCCAGAGCTCTGGCCAGAGACAGGCATGAGAATTTCCCCCATGTTTCTAGTCTGCACAGGAACACTTACTAGTTAGGAGTACTGACTCTGGAAATAGACCACCTGGGTTCAAATCATGGCTGCGTGACCTTGAGTTAGATCCTTAACTTATCTATGTGTGAGCTCCCTCATCTAAATTGAGGATACAACGGACCTGGCCTCAGAGGACTGCTGTGAGAATCATGTCAGTTAATGCATGTAACGTGCTCGGGGGAACACTGCCTGCCATATGATTAAGAGCTATGTAAGGGTAAGCTCTTGTTGTTACTAATGCTCTTTCCCTTGGCTTGGCCACCTGTCAACAGCCTTGACGGCTTACTGGAATACTTCCTAAACATTCCCCCAAAGTTCTCTATTCAAAACCTCAGGCCAGCCTATGAATCAACCAATTTCACTCTGCAGAAAAGAGTCCAAGAAGAATAAATGAGGAATGCTGGATACGGTGGAGCTAATGCTTTATCAAGTTCTTAAGAAATCTGAACAATGGAAATGCAAACTGCCTTGGCTAAAGGGGAGTCCATATTTTATTCCTCGCCAATGAAACAATGTTCTCCTTAAAAGTCAAACAGCATCCCTCTCACTGCCTACTCTTTATAAGCTCCCACTCAAATATACATGCCACAAGAAAATTGTTAATGTCTGCACACTTCAAATAGCTTTGGCTCATTAAAAATCAGACTCTTGACAAGTCCATTAATCCTAGGATCTCAACTCTAAGGTCATGTTCACTTTACAAAATCATAACCAGAACCCTATGTATAAAGTTACTCATATGATAAAAATATGGTCTAAGATTTAAAAAATCTGTTTCTAGTAGCCCTTCTTTTCACTTAGCAAACTACTTTAAAAAATAAATGCTATAATTTATACATGTAAATGATTTTTCTCCCATATTGTGCTTTTAAAAAAAAATTGTCTTCGATAATACTTCTGATTGCACAATACTAGAAACTAAGATACTTTGAAAGAAGTTGATTGCAACTTCTTCCTAGTTTCAGAATAACAATTTACAGGGTACATAAAAACCATAATGACACACATAGTAAAAGTTCTTTTCACCAAAAGACTATATAAATACTTTGAATTATCTGTGCTTCAGGTCTCTTAGCTCAGTAAGTGACACTAATGAAAAGCGAAAAGGCCAAAAGAAAGAAAGATGGCAAAAAACTAAGAAAGCAAAGCCCCTAGAGTAATTGAAATTGGCTCCATCCATCCTTTTACAGTTGACTAATGGAAACAGGGAACCTCTGTTTCCACTCTATAGTTCCAGTTCTTAGTGAATACTGTCTGTGTTCCAAGTGCAGTAGCAAAATAATAAATCAGAGTGAATTCAATGTAAGTATGACCCTGTTAGAAGGAACTCAACATTTAGTACAATTCAATTTTCTGTGGTTCACCTACTAGTTCCCAACATGGGTTGGGGTGGAAGGTTGGTACAGGACCAAGTAACAACCAAGCCAGAAACACACCATAAATAAGATGACTTTTAACAAGATAGTAAAGGAGATATTTCTAAATTAAAAATTATCTTTCTTAGGGGAGACTGGTAAATAGATGATGGAGATTAAGGAATGTAGTTGGGTTTTTTTTTCTTTTCTTCCAAGAGTATTTATTTGTCAGAAAAAGAGAGAGTGCACACAAGCAGGGGGAGTGGCAGGAGAGGGAGACACCGGCTCCCCACTGAGCAAGGAAGCCTGAGGCAGAACTCTATCCCAGGACCCTGGGACTAATACAGGATTTTTTTTCTCCATGGGTACCCATGGTTCTTGGTCATGCCAATTTGAAGAAGGAAGAGATAGAGCAGACAGAGTGGTGGGCCGCAAAACAAAGTTTACCAAGCGATAGCAAAGTGATAATACAAAGCTCCCAAGGAAGAAGGGGAACCGAGAGGGTTGTCTAAGGAGTGCGCTTGTGATGAGAACGGAGTGATGTTGAATCACGATATTATACACTTGAAACTAATGTAATGCTGCATGTTAGCAACTGGAATGAAAATAAAAACTTAAAAAGAATTACCTTTATCCCCAGCAATTCTACTTCTGGGTGCGTATCAGAGGCAACTGAAAATATATGTCCACACAAATGCTCTGTCCATGAATGTTAATAACAGCATTATTCATATTAGTCAAAGGTGGAAATAACTCAGATATCCATTAACTGATGAATAGATAAGTAAAATGTGGTATATCCATATAATGGGTTATAATATGGCAATAAAAAGAAATGAAGTACTGATACACACTGATATATGGATAAATGGGGTGCCTGGGTGGCTCAGTCAGTTAAGCATCTGCTTTCGGCTCAGGTCATGATCCCAGAGTCTTGGGATCCTGAGTCCCACATCAGGCTCCCTGCTCAGCAGGGAGTCTGCTTCTCCCTTTACCCCTCCTCCCCACTCATTCTTTCTCTCTCCTTCACTCTCTCTCTTCCAAATAAAAAATAAATAAATATGGATAAACTTTGAAAACATTATGTTAAGAGGCCCATTACAAAAGGCTACACAATGCATGATTTCATTTATATGAAATGTACAGAGGAATACCTGGGGGCTCGGTTGATTGGGCATCTGCCTTCAGCTCAGGTCATGATGCCAGAGTCCCAGGATCGAGCCCCACATCGGGCTCCCTGCCACACAGGAAGCCTACTTCTCCCTCTCTCACTCCCCCTACTTGTGTTCCCTCTCTAGCTGTGCTTCTTTCTGTCAAATAAATAAATAAAATCTTGAAAGAAAGAAAGAAAGAAAGAAAGAAAGAAAGAAAGAAAGAAAGAAAGAAAGAAAGGAGGGAGGGAGGGAGGGAGGGAAAGAAAGAGAGAAAGAAAGGAAAAAAGAAAGGAAGAAAGGAAGGAAGGAAGAAAGAAGAAAGAGAGAAAGAGAGAGAAAAAGAAAGAAAGAAAGAAAGAAAGAAAGAAAGAAAGAAAGAAAGAAAGAAAGAAAGAAAGAAAAAAGAAAGAAAGAAAGAAAGAAAGAAGGGAGGGAGGGAAAGAAAGAGAGAAAGAAAGGAAAAAAGAAAGGAAGAAAGGAAGGAAGGAAGAAAGAAGAAAGAGAGAAAGAGAGAGAGAAAAAGAAAGAAAGAAAGAAAGAAAGAAAGAAAGAAAGAAAGAAAGAAAGAAAGAAAGAAAGTCAGTCCAGAGTAGGCAAATTGACAGGGACGGAAAGTAGATTAGTGCCTGCCAGCAGCTGGTGAAGGAAAGAACAGGGGATGACTGTTAATAGGTATGGGGTTTGGGGGGAAGAGTGATAAAATGTTTTAAAATTGATGGTGGTGATAGTTTCACTACTCCATAAATATACTAATACTCATTGTACGGTTTAAATGAGTTTTATGATATGTGAATTATATTTCAATAAAGTTTTTTAAAAAGTTTCTTTTCTCTCATTCTTCACCAAATAAATATTTATTAAGTAGTTGCTCAGTACAAGTTACAGGGTTAATAGCGAACTATTTAAGACACACAGTAGACCTTTGTCTTTTACAAGGGATACTTCTGGAAACATTTCCAAATTGTCAAATAAATGATTACCCCTAGGGCTGAGACATTGCCTAACTATAGGAGCCGTCATTCATTTTGGAATCTATGTAAATGATGTCCCTAGGAGCTGTACAGAGCAAAATCTCATGGACATATGGGGTGGTCCTGGCAGCCAGTAAGAGCTTTCTTTCCTGGAACTCCCCCTCCCTATCACCACCAAAGAACCAGTTCTTCCCCGCCCCCCCACTTTTTTTTTTTTTTAACTTTACAAGAATTGAGTATGTACCAGTGGTTTGGGATATGGATAGTTGCTTAGCCAAGAGATATGGTTTATTGCCAGCACTCAATACAGATCTAAGAGGAAAAGTTCCATGCTTCCCTTCTGCTTTGACACCACCTCCTTCAAATATTTATGAATGAGGTTCCAATCTATCATGTTGTTAGAAATTATCAATCTTATTTATAGCCAAATAACCTTTTTCTGTATATTTGAAACATCCTTTTCAAAATATTACTAATTGCCATCCTCTGTCTCCTCTGCCTTTTTGAACTGCTAATTAAATGCACAACTTTCTGAGCTTCTGAAGTAAATTCAATCAGCAACACAAATATGTATGCTTTCTAGATCAAACTCATTTGGGTTCACCCGTATTCCAACCAACAGAGATGGACTTTGCTGATCTTTAAGTCAACAACAATGCAAACATATTCTCTTCTATATGTCAGAGAGGGTGGAAAACAACTAGTCATATCCATGAAATTCCTCTTGTGTTTGCTTACGGAGAAAGAAAGCAGAAAAAATTGAAATGACCAAATTTAGACCATATTAGCATCTATATGAATGACAATGTAGAACTAATTTCCCAAAACCATACATTCTATTTTTTTTTAAAACATTTGACCAGGAGTGCCTAAATGACTCAGTCAGTTAAGTGTCTGCCTTCAGCTCAGGTCATGACCTCAGGGTTCTGGGATTGAGCCCCACATCAGGCTCCCTGCTTAGCAGGAAGCCTGCTTCTCCCTCTCCCTCTGCCTGCAGCTCCCCCTGCTTGTGCTCTCCCTGTCCAATAAATAAAGTCTTCAAAAAAATAAAAAAGGTTTCATTTTTATGCTATATTTCAGAAATATAAGGTGTAAAAAAATAGTAAACATCTCTATATCCACTACCACCATATAAACAATAAATACAACTGGAGCCCTGATCACATTATTCTTTTTTCTATTTATTTTCAAATGACTTGGGAAAGGGCAAAAAAGTGATACATAAGGGATTTCAGGAACTGCAGAGCAAAACATGGGTCACAGCCAAGCCAACATTCTGTAAAGATGCTGCCTTGAATGGCCGGGTATAAAGGGATTACCTGACCAAAGCTAACTCCACTCCCCCCAGACCATTCCACCAGGATGTCTCAAATACTCATTACTAAAGCATCAAGACCCCTCTGCAGAGGTGAATGAACATAACTTACCCATTTATAATGGGCAGATGGGCTCATGAAAATACCATAAATGGCTACATCTTATTTCTGGAACAAAATCTCCCAAGGAAGTAAACATGTAAATTCTCTACTCTCATAAATATTTTATCAGTATTTCTATTGGTATTAGGAAAAAAAAAATAATTAGGAGTAGACTTTCCAATCCTTCTTATCAACTCTAGTCAGGGAAGTTTAAATCCTCCTTTTCACCTGGAAATTAAAAAAAGAATAAAGCCCAGAGTCCACGCTATTTGCAGGCACTGGTACCAGTAAGAGGCAGGAAGGTTGGGGACATAGGCAGGGAGAGCAAGAGATGACTGACCCCCCCAATTTGACATCTCAAATCCTGAATCTAGAGAACACAGGGCATTGAAACAATATGAAAAGATGACTAGAATGGGTTTCCTATGTGATCTGAGAAGGGAATGAGTTCTTTATTATGTAATATTTACTGTAAATGTGTTTATTGCATTGGAGTCCACCCCCTAACAGAGACCCAAGTGGACAGGCCCTGGAAGGCTGCATTCTAGCCGGCAGAGTAGAGAAAGTTCGGGGGCTTCAGTGTGCTCTCACTTTGACAAGCCTAGCTTGGGCAGCATGAGCCTTGGGTCTGAGAGAGGGCGGTGGGAGGGGAGGAGGGGAGGGAGACAAAGGGTGGTTGGCCCTGGCCAGTTTCTCAAATATCAGGCCCACCACCCAAGCTCTGCAACTTAGATTGTAATCACAGCCCTCCTACTTTCTGCTAGCAGACGTTGAGTCTCTGAGTCACTACATCTCAACCCCATTTTTGCAATTTGAGTAAAATCCCCAGTATTAGAAAGAAAGGAGAATTGAAAGACTATTCCTGCTGACCCATAATCAACCCTCTCAAGATCTATTTTTTAATTTGCTTTTTGTTTTGTTTCCTCTTCCCATACTCCCTGTTCATAATGAGATTCAGTTCTCCCTTGATAAAAAAAAGAAAATGTTAACTAAAATTTTGGACAGAAAAAGACCCATGAGGCACTACCTCATGTATTCTTTATCAAGTATTTATATCTCATTTCTTTATAAAAATAATCATGGAAAACTTTATAAGAGAAACTGTGTGTGTGTGTATCTCTATATATACACATATACTCACATATATATCAATGATACAAACTATATATAAATATATGATAAAGTAGGAAAAAAACCAGGACAATGATTTAAAAGTTTAAAAATTAATACAATCACTGTAACTGAGCATTAAGAATGGTTTTGAGCCTCCAGACAATTCAGGCAAAAACAGAAAAAGGATAAATTATGCAAAGTCTTGCTACAAGGGGCAATGGTCTGAGATTCCCTAAGGATGTGGGGCTATCCTTTTCTCTTTCCAAACGCCAAGTTAAGGCAAATATTTAGTTTAAGAAATGTTGCTCCCTCTCTCTCCATCTTTTATCAGTCATGTGAATTAGATACTTTTCATGAACATTCTCTTATATTTTTAATCTTTACTTATTTGTCAAAATTCATAGGAACTCCAGACTCACAGAAATTGTATCTGAACCTATCCTAGCTCACCAGACTCACACACTTTGTAGAAATCCATAACACATTCCCAGAAGCATTTCTCTTAATGCAGTAGGTTATACATGGGGGATTAAGAGATGAAAGGAAAGCCTACATCTCCTAATTCTTAATCTCTTGCTACTCCTGCTTAAGAGAAAGAAATACATTACAGTATACCAGAAGAAAATAAATGTACACATGGCCAATATTAAAGATGGGACAAAAGGCTTACATGGTCAGATCTTTTGAAAGTGAGTGAAGTTGATAACCAAATAAGCCTGTGAACTTATTTGCAGCTTTTCTTTAACCGAGAAAGAGAAAAATGGAAGGACTCAGCTAAAAAACCCCAATGTCTAGAGATGAACTGGATTTTGTTGCCACTAAGCTGGTTTACAAGAAATACAGTAATCTGAAGGCCAACTCTCTTTAATAATGGGAGGATCCACACTTAGAAAACTATAGAAAACAGATCCTTCAGCATTTAGTGGAGGTCATTTAATTGAGGCAAATGGCTTTGGGAGTCTAGGGAAAGAGTGGAGAGATCATTTCTTCTTATGGATGAAACACACCACTCTAACCTAATTAGGTAACTGAGTATTTCAAAACAAAGAGCTTCCAAGTCAGTCTAAAAAATAGCTGTCTCAGGGCGCCTGGGTGGCTCAGTGTGTTAAAGCCTCTGCCTTCGGCTCAGGTCATGATCTCAGGATCCTGGGATTGAGGCCCGCATCGGGCTCTCTGCTGGGCAGGGAGCCTGTTTCCTCCTCTCTCTGCCTGCCTCTCTGCTTACTTGTGATCTTGCTCTCTGTCAAATAAATAAAATATTTTTTTTTTAAAAATGGCTGTCTCCAGATTCAGGTCCTAGAGTCCCCACTGAAGTTTCCTTTCCCCATATGCCAGTCCTCAGAATACTGCCGGATTTGTAGAAATATTCTGCAGGCATAGCTGCCCTGAGATTGTCTTGTATGCTCGTGAAGTTCATTAGGTTTAAATAAAGTAAAATACATTATAATACAGGCAAGATCATTTCATGTGATTTTTCTAATGAGATTTTTTTTAACAATCTCATTTTGTGCTGATTGAATCATATGGATTTGAGGGAATACCATAGAAAATAGTAGGAGAATTCACTACTGTTTTTTTATTCCCTGTAATTTTTCCCCACCTGGGAATATTGTATTAAAGAAGACAGGTGTGAAGAATGAATTTGCAGTTAACACATTTGACTGTATTTGTCCTTCTGAAGAACCGCATTAAGAAAGTTAAATGCTATATATAGGGGCACACAGCTGACTTAGGGCATGTGACTCTTCATTTTGGGGTCATGAGTTCAAGCCCCAAGCTAGGTATAGAGATTACTTAAATAAAACTTTTAAAACAAGTTAAATTCTATGTATAAATTCAAGTGATTTTCTTTGGATTCCTTAACATTCTATTTCAGCTTATAGTTTTTAACTCAAAAAGCCAGTATTTGCTTTATACGCTTTTAAAATGTCCAGTCAGCATATACTCAAAAAGCAATGTGGGATACAGATTGTATTCATCTTTTGCATTCAATATTTTCTTTTACACTACATTTATTAGAGTTTACAAATGTTAATTTGATATCTCTAAAAGGTCTATAAATTTCCACTAAACTAGAAATTGACTATGGTAAAATACAGGATATAAAAGTTCTTTGTCTCTGACCCATGGATTTTGTGTTTTCTAGGAACTGGTAGAAACTGGTTTTCTAACTGGCTTCTTTCACTGAGCATCATGTTTTCAAGCTTTACTGGTAACTATGAAACTGTGGCACACTATTTTTGTTAGCTTATAGGGTAAATTCTCATACCCTTCACAGGTTTTGACAATTATCATTGAATTATCGAAATAGAAGTGTCCTGTTGAGATGTAGACTGATACACTCCTGTTTTCCCTTTCCTATTTTCCAAGTCAGGGCTATGTATTAGTGAACATAACAAAAATGTCACCGTCATCATCTATCACTTCTTTCCTGTGACAAGAAGTCATGCCTATATATATTGATAATGCTTTACATTTTTATGAAAGCATATATAATTCAGTTTGCCAGGCTAATAGGATCAAGTCCTTTGGGGGAAAACTTCTAAAATCACATATATTCCTTAACACAAAACTGAACTGCTAAGTACAAAATCACTTGTATTGTCTGAAACAAAGCCAAAGGAAGATGCAGAAAAAATGATAAAAATGATGTTAGACTAAATTTCCCAAACCATACTCTAAACACATGAGTTGCTTTCTCAATAACCTTTAATGGTTCTCCACTGCCAATTGTCTAGCCAATACCTTTATAATTTGATCCCAATTTATATTTCTAAATTTATTTCTTATTATTTTCTTCACACACTGTAAATTTTAATTTAGTCAAATACAACCATTCAAAGCATGAAACTATCCCATACTTCATATTTTATTTTATTGAGATATAATTTACCTCCCATGATATTCACCTTATTAGGCTGTACAAGCCAGTGGTTTTAGTTGATATTCACAGAATTTTCCAACCATTACCATTATCTAATTCCATAGTATTTTTATCACTCCACAAAGAAATTCTGTACTTATTAATAGTGATGCTCTAACCAGCCCCCCTACCTTGTCCCCACTCTCTCCACGCCCCTACTGGCCTCCTCTTGTTCCGACAGCCCCTGGCAACCTTGATGTTTCCATGGATTTTCCCATTCTGGGCTCTGAATACAACTGGAATCATACAACATGTGGTCTTTTCTAACTGGCTTCTTTCACTGAGCATCATGTTTTCAAGCTTTACTGGTGATACAACAGGAATCAGTACTTCATTCTTTGATATGATTGAAGAATATTCCATTGTATGTATATAGAATATTTTGTTTATACATCAGCTGATGAGCATTTAGGTTTTTTCCCTCCACTCTCTAACTATGCTGAATAGTGCTGTTATAAACATTCATGTTATTTCCTGTACAAGATTTTATGTGTATCTATGTTTTCATTCTCTTGAGTATATACCTAGGAGTTGAATTTCTGGATTATGTAGTAACTCTTTGTTTAACTTTTTGAGGAACTACCCAGTTGCTTTCCAAAGTGGCTGCACCATTTTATATTCCCACCAGCAATGCATTAGGGTTTCAATTTCTCCACTTCCTTGTCAACTCTCACTATTGTCTGTCTTTTTTACTGCAGCCATCCTGGAGCTGTGAAGTTGCACATCATTGCGGTTTACAATTTTGGTTGCATTTCTCTGATATTGAGCATCTTTTCATGTGTTTTTTTGTTTTTTGTTTTTTTGGTTTTCTTGGTCATTCACATAACTCTTTTGGAGAAATGTCTATTGCAATCTGGCGCTCATTTTTAATGGAGTTATTTGTCTCTTTTCTTTTCTTTTTTTTTTTTTTTAAAGATTGTATTTATTTATTTGACACAGAGAGAGATCACAAGTAGGCAGGGAGGCAGGTAGAGAGAGAGAGGAGGAAGCAGGCTCCCTGCCGAGCAGAGAGCCCGATGCAGGCCTTAATCCCAGGACCCTGAGATCATGACCTGAGCCGAAAGCAGAGGCACCAACCCACTGAGCCACCCACGCGCCCTATTTGTCTCTTTTCATTGCTGAATTTTAATAGCTGTTTGTCTTCTTTGATTTTATTATTTTAGCTTTATTGAGGTATAATTGACAAATACAATAGTTCTTTACATATTCTCAATAATAGACTTTATCAAATACATGATTTCAAAATATTTCAAATATTTCCCTTTCTGTGGGTCATCTTTTCACTTTCTTGAACGTGTCCTCTGAAGTAAGTTTTAGCTTTGATAAAGCCATTTATCTAATTTTTTTCCTTTGATTGTTTGTGTTTTGCATGTGCTAGCTAAGAAACCATTCCCTAATCCAAGGTCAGGAATATCCTATAATTTTTTAAATTAAGATACAGTTAACATATCATTCTTAAAAACTTTTTTTTACTATAACCATACCACATACACCAAAAAGTACACACAACCTAAATGTATAACTTAATTATTCTAGAACTATTATCCAGATCAAGAAACAGAATGTTGCCAGATCCAAAGAAGGCATCCTCCAGTGTCGCATCACTGCTTCTCAATCATAATACCCTCTCATCTCCATGACAAGATTGTGATTTTTGAAGCAAGTGCCAAATTAGATCCATTTTTTATGGGAAGAGCATTTATTACAGTACTTGATAGCAAATATTGCTGAATGAATTAACAAAGAATGGAAAGTCAGCCAATTTTACTATTTAATAGTATCTCCTGTAATTTTTGACTGGTGAAGAAGATTAAATTATTGCACAAAGTTGTGTTTCTCCATCTGTTTTTGGTTTTGCTGTTTTGCCCCAATCTGCCTTAGCTACATGATACATTTTGATCAGTTAATGACTTACTCTAGATAAAGAAAAGAAAATAATAGTGCTAATGATAAAAGAGCTGATTGTTATTTATTGCATGCTTACTGTATGCCTGAAACTCTACCAAACATTGTGTCAGTCAATCTTCACAATGCCCTTAATGAGATGTCTATTTTTATCTCTTCCCTTATCTGCTCTCCACCCGACTCCCATTCTTTAATTTCTACCAACAGAAGTACTAAGGCTTACCAGGGCTAAGTAACATGTCCCAGATCACACCAAGTAAGAAACAGCAGAGACAGGCTACAAAATCTCCCTCTCCCTCTGCCTCTCTCTGTCTCTCATGAATAAATAAATACAATCTTAAAAACAAATAAATAAATAAATAAATACCACAAATACTATGAATAGTCACCAATGTAAATAAAGCCATTCTATGATGTTAGGTCTGTACTTTTTACTGCACATCTTAAGGACCCAGCAGAAATGGTTGGGAGGCTTTCACCATTTTGGGTTGCTAATAGAACAGGAAATAAGCAGCTGTCAATGGACACATTTCACGCTGGGGGCAAAAGACAATTTAAGGAAGTAAGCAGTTTCTGATCGGAATATGGTACAGTATGTTCCTGCTTTTAGATTTGTAATATAAGGGAAAGTATATGGTCATTAAGAAAGAAGGAACTAGTACCAATAAAAGGGAACTATCTTCAGGTAACTGTAGAGCTGTGTGAGTCCATAAAAAAAAACTACCCAGAGCAAATTAAGGGTCACACAGAGGTGCTTTTTTTGGTTGTGACCTTAACAGTTCTTTTTCAGTAGAAGATAAGTGACATTTCACAATAAAAATGGAGCTGGATATTATAAAGTAGTGCACACAAGCATGTACCCACACATACACACACAATTTTTACCTCTTCCTTTTAAAAAGGCACAGGCATAGCACAAGATAGGAACTTGATATTCTTGGCAGTTTTTTTATTTTATTTTTTTATTTTAATTCTTTTTAGATTCTATTTATTTATTTGACACAGAGAGACACAGCTAGAGAGGGAACACAAGCAAGGGGAGTGAGAGAGGGAGAAGCAGGCTTCCCGCCAAGCAGGGAGCCTGATGTGGGGCTCGATCCCAGGACTCTGAGATCATGACCTGAGCCAAAGGCAGACGCTTAATGACGGAGCCAACTAGGGACCCCAATTTATTTTTTAAAGAGGGGAAAGAGGAGGCTCCATGCCCAGTGCAGAGCCCAATGCAGGGCTCAATTTCATGACCCTGAGATCATGACTTGAGCAAAAATCAAGAGTCAGATACTTAACTGACTGAGTCACCTAGGCACCCCCCCTTGGCAAATTTTTGAACCGGCTTTTAATGAAAATACTGCCAAGACTTAACTGAAGAACTCTCCATTTACATCACTACTTTCTGTTTATGACATTCCTGACCGGCTATCACCCGATCATGGGGTATTTGTCTCATCTAGGGCACACAGAAGGGAATATATTAGATGAATTAAATTCTGCTTGAAATGTGGCATGCTAAATTGCCCATAGTTGGCTTGTGGCAGTACACTAACAAAGTAATGAATTCAGTCTGAGCCTAGAGAACACAACCTTGGCAAAAGCCTTCTTGGCATTTTTAGCCCGTCCATTAAGTGGCGATACATTTTCCAAGAGCTTCATTAGCAGCTGAAGGTGGGAAAATCTATTAGGTCATGCAATTATCCCCTTACAGCCAGGTCAATCCTGTTCCAGCGACCGTTCTACACAATGTGGCGATGCAATCTCTGTTTCCAGCTCTGTGAAAAATTTCAATCAAGAAAGGCTGTTTTTTGTTTGTTTTTAATTACAGCTTACCTATGTACATCATTTTTTTTTCTTTTTATCCTTATGTTTTTCTACATACTTATTTTGCCATCCCAAAGTATTCCTTTATCTGTAGTTAATTATATTTTAGCTTCAACAGTAACTTATTTTAATCCAAGTACTGGATTAACAGGAGTGTTCCACACAGTAGCGTGAATAACATTTTCTAACCCTTGAGAACTGGCTTTCAAGTACATAGTGCTTTGTGGTTTCAAGGTCTTTTCACAGACAAAAACTCACTTGATTCTCTCAGAAACCCTATGGGGTAGACAGAGAGACGCAGTATGGTTAGTGGCTCTGAGTCTGGGGTCAAAGGACAGTCTTTATGTCTCTTTCTTCAGCTGCAAAGTGGGGGTTATAATAGGACCTGCTTCTTAAGTGTATTATAAAGAAGAAATTAATTAATGCATATAGAGCATTAAATTTGGGCACACCTTAAATACTAATTGAGAGGTAGCTATAATTATTTTAAGTGTTGTTAAATCCTATATGTCAATGACAAGTAAATCTTTAAATGAGGAGAACTTTTTAGAATTTTACCAGATCAGATAGGACTTGGTGGACCAATTCTTGATATTTTTCACGTGAAATCTCAAGCTTCCTTTCCATAAAGCTCCACATCTTCGCCTGTCCATTGTCTTGTCTTAGTTTCGGGTATACACCGGAATGATTCAACAATTTTATACATTATGTTATGCTCACCCCAAATGTGACTACCATCTGTCACCATATGACTCTATTACAATACTATTGACTATATTCCCTCTGCAGTTCTCTTAATTCTGATGACTTACTCATTTCATAAACAGAAGCCTGTACTTCCTATCCCCCTCCACCCATTTTTGCCCATCCCTCCACCCTCCTCCCCTTTGGCAAGCATCCCTTTGTTCTCTATATGGAGAGCTCTATTTCAGCTTTTTGTTTGTTTTGTTTCTTAGATTCCACACATAAGTAAAATCCCATAGTATTTCTCTTTTTTTCTGACTTACTTCATTTAGCATACCTTCTAGGTTCATCCATTTTGTCTCAAATTGTATGATCTCATTCTTTTCTTATGGTTCAGTAATATTCCATTGTGTATATGTGCCACATCCTCTTTGTCCATTCATCTATCGATGGGCAATCAATCTTGGGGTTGTTTCCATAACTTGGTTATTGTACATAGTGCTGCTCTAAACACTGGGGTGCACATATCTCTTTTAATTAGTGTTTTTGTTTTCTTTGTGTAAATACCCAGTACTGGAATTCCCGGCTCATATGGCAGCTCTATTTTGAATTTTTTGAGCTACTCCCACAATGCTTTCTTCTGTGGTTGCACCAACTCATATTCGCACCAACACTTGTTTTTTGTTGGTTTTTGGTTTTTGTCCTTTTGATTCTAGTCATTCGGCAGATGTAAAGTGATATTTCATTGTGGATTTGATTTGCATTTCCCTGATGATGAGTGATGCTGAACATCTCTTCATGTGCCTGGTTGACACATGTATATGTCTTCTTTGGAAAAATGTCTATTCAGGTCCTCTACCTACTTTCTTAAATTGGATTACTAGAGATATTTTTGGTGTTGAGTTGCATAACTTCTTTATATATTTTGAACATTAATCCCTTATTGGATATATCATTTGCAAATATATTCCCCCATTCAGTACGTTGACTTTTTGTTTTATTGATGTTTTTTTTTTCACTATATAAAAGCTTTTTATTTGTTGTAGTTCAGAGGTGTACTTTCACTTTTGTATCCCTTGCCTTGAGAGACATATCTAGAAAAATGTTGCTAAAGCTGCTGTCAAAGAAATTACTGTCTGTGGTTTCTTCTTGGAGTTTTATGATTTCAGGTCTTACATTTAAGTCTTTAATCCATCTTGAGTTTATTTTTGTGTATGGTTTGAAAAAGAGGTCTAGTTTCATTCTTTTGCATGTAGCTGTCCAGTTTTCCCAAGACTACTTATTGAAGAGAAAGTCTTTTCCTCCTTGTATATTTTTACCTCCTTTGTCATAAATTGACTGTATAAGTTTGGGGTTATTTCTGGGCTTTTCATTTTGTTCCATTGATCTACATGACTTTTTTTTTTGTCCCAGTACCATATTGTTTTGAGTACTATGGCTTTGTAGTATATCTCAAAATCTGAGACTATAATACTTCCAGCTTTGTTCTGCTTTCTCAAGATTGCTTTGCTATTCAGAGTCTTTTGTGGTTCCATACAAATTTTGGTATCATTTGTTCTAGTTCTGTGAAAAGTGCTATTGTTATTTTGATAGAGATTGCATTGAACTTGTAGATTGTTTGGGGCAGTATGCTCATTTTAATATTTGTCCTTCCAATACATGAGCATGGAATATCATTCCATTTGTCTGCCTTGTCTTCAATTTCTTTCATCAGTGTTTTATAGTTTTCAGAGTACAGTTCCTTCATCTCCTTAATTAAGTTTATTCCTAGGTATTTTAACCTTTTTGGCACAATTATAAATGGAATTTTTTTTTAAAATTCTTTTTTCTGGTACATTGCTTTTAGTGTATAGAAATGCCACCAATTTCTGTGTATTTATTTTGTATCCTGCAACTTTACTGAATTCATTTATTACTTATAATGATTTTTTTGGTGGAGTCTTTAGGGTTTTCTACATATAGTGTCATGTCATCTGCAAATTGTGATCATTTAACTTCTTTTTTACCAATATGGCTATCTTTTACTTCTTTTGTTGTATGATTGCTATGGGTGGGACTATGTACTATGTTGAGTAAAAGTAAGAGTGGACATCTTTGTCTCATTCCAGATCTTAAAAGAAAAGTTCTCCATTTCCACCATTGAGTATGGTGTTAGCTGTATGTTCTTCATAATGGTCTTTATTATGTTGAGGTATGTTTCCCCTAAACCCACTTGTGTTTTGTTTTTTTTTTTTAAGATTTCATTTATTTATTTGACAGAGAGAGACACAGCAAGAGAGGGAACACAAGCAGGGGGAGTGGGAGAGGGAGAAACAGGCCTCCTGCTGAGCAGGGAGCCTGATGCAGGACTCGATCCCAGGACCTGGGGATCACAACCTGAGCTGAAGGCAGATGCTTAATAACTGAGCCACCCAGGTGCCCCACTCCCTAAACCCACTTTATTGAAAGTTTTTATCATGAATGGATGTTGAATTTTGTCACACACACTTTCTTTCTTTTCTTCCTTCCTTTCTTCCTTCCTTCCTTCCTTCCTTTCTTTCTTTCTTTCTTTCTTTCTTTCTTTCTTTCTTTCTTTCTTTCTAGATTTTATTTATTTGCTTGACAGAGAGAAACACAGCTAGAGAGCGAACACAAGCAGGGGGAGTGAAAGAGGGGGAAGCAGGCTTCCCGCCAAGCAGGGAGCCCAGTGAGGGGCTTGATCCCAGGACTCCGGGATCATGACTTGAGCCGAAGGCAGACGCTCAGCAACAGCCACCCAGGTGCCCCCACATGCTTTTTCTTTATCTATTGAGATCATCATGATTTTCATATTTCATTTTGTTGATGTGATATATCACATTGATTGATCCTTGCCTCTCCATAATAAATTCAATATGATTGTGGTGAATGATTTTTATTAAGTGTATTCTTGGATTGAGTATGCTAATATTTCATCAAGGGTTTTTGCATCTATGTTCATCAGGGATATATGCCTAGAGTTTTCTTTTTTTACAGTATCTTTGTCTGGTTTTGGTATCAGGGTAATGTTGGCCTTGTAAAATATATTAGGATACTTTCCTTTATATTCTATTTTTAGTAATTTGAAGACAATAAATTGAAGAGAATAATTTGAAAAGAAGACTTAAGCCATTGTTAAGTATTTGGTAATTTAGCTGTGAATCCATCTGGTCCTGGACTTTTATTTGTTGGGAGTTTTTTTTATTAAAGATTCAATTTTATTATTGGTAATTGATCTGTTCATATTTTCTATTTCTCCTTGATTCTATTTTTTTCTTATTTGTTTTTATTCACTTATTTGTACTTTGATCTTTTTTTTTTTTTTTAAAGATTTTATTTATTTGACAGAGAAACACAGCGAGAGAGGGAACACAAACAGGGGGAGCGAGAGAGGGAGAAGCAGGCTTCCTGCCAAGCAGGGAGCCCAATGTGGGGCTCGATCCCAGGTCTCCGGGATCATGACCTGAGCCGAAGGCAGTCGCCTAACCAACTGAGCCACCCAGGCGCCCCTGTACTTTGATCTTTATTATTTCCTTCCTTCTACTCACACTGGGCTTTGTTTTTCTTTTTCTAGTTCCTTTAGATGTAAATTATATTGTTTTCTTGAGATTTTTCTTATTTCTTGAGGTAGGCCTGTATCACTATAAATTTTCCTCTTAGAACTGCTTTTGCTGTGTCCCCCAGATTTTGGACTGTTGTATTTTCATTTTTATTTGTCTCCAAGTATTTTTTTAATTTATTCTTTGATTTTTTCATTGACTCCTTGGTTGTCCAGTAGCAGTCATTTAGCTTCTATGTGTTTGTGGGTTTTTCAGTGTTTTTCTTGTGGTTGATTTCTAGTTTCATACTGTTATGGTTATGAAAGACATGACCAAAAGGATATGATTACACTCTACTAAATTTACTGAGACTTGTTTTATGGCCTAACGTGATCTA
This sequence comes from Spilogale gracilis, assembly GCA_004023965.1. Taxonomy (NCBI): domain Eukaryota; kingdom Metazoa; phylum Chordata; class Mammalia; order Carnivora; family Mephitidae; genus Spilogale; species Spilogale gracilis. The sequence continues at coordinate 67,310 of PITA01005353.1, forward strand.
TTCCAGTGAATGTTCCATGTTCACTTGAAAAGAATGTGTATTCTCTTGTTTTCAGATGGAATGTTCTACACATGTTGCATATATCTGGTCTAAAGTGTCATTTAAAGATACTATTTTCTTATTGATTTTCTGCCTGGATGATCTATCCATCGATGTAAGTGGGCAATAAAGTCCCCTATTATTTTTGTATTACCATCATTTCTCCCTTTAGGTATGTTAATATTTTCTCTATGTACTTAGGTGCTCCAATATTAGGTGCATATTTACAATTGTTATAGCCCCTTGTTGGATTAATTTATCATATCCATTTTCAAAATTAAGGATTGGAAAGCAGGATGTACTCCTTGGAAATCAACCTTATTCTCTAAGTTCTGGTTCTAACTTTTCCAAGCCAGTGCAAATGAGGTTTTGGCATGCAAAGGTCATGAGAATTCTACAAATTATGACTAGATTTATGAAAGTTGGGACTATGTATCTTCATCTTGATCTTCCTATACTTTCCCCTTTCCTTGATTTCATTCCTTGATGATAGCCAATTGAAGTTTATGTCTTTATTTGTCTCAGAGACCCTCATTGGGATTAGCAATGTGTATAGAGGGTGACCATCAAGAGCCATGGCCTTTGTTTGCTTTAGACTGGAAGTCATTACTTAGCTTCCTCACATATTACTTTTTCTTACCAATATTTGCTCTATACTTTATAGTTCCATGAGCATTCTCTTTCATCCATATTTTAAAGTTAGACAGGCCTGGGTTTGAATCCCAGAGGGACTACAAAGAGGCCATGTGATTTTGGGTTGATTTAACTTCTCTAAACCTCAGTTTACTCATCAATAAAATGGAGAAAACATGCCTTCTTTTCTGGGTCCTGGGGAGGACCAAAGTTATATGTATAAAAACCATCCAACACAAGAGTTGGCATAAAGCACAAATGCAACAAATAATTTCCTTTTATTATTCTCTTCACAGAGAAGCAAAATATTATTTTAGCAGTGTTTTGCTCTCTCTTAATCCTTTATTGTCATTGTATCTTCAGCCCAAACCCAAGCATAGTTCTTCCTTGTCGGTTATTGTTGCTAAAATGTAAAATTTAACAAACAAATCAAAGAGGTTTTGCATTGCCCTTAGAACTTGGTTTTTGCTGTTTTTAGTTTTGTTTAGTTTCATTATTTTTTGCAAGGCTTCTCCTGACTCTAGACTTGGACTTACTGTCACTAGTACAAGGTGAATGTTTTAGATTCTTCCATAAAAAATGAATCATCATCATTGGCTGAATGACCAAATAAGGCATCTAGGAAACAGCAGGGCCCCTCTTGGTAAGGAAAATACTACAGATGAGGCTATGCCTCAGTGCTTGAGCCTTCCTGACACTCCTCTCAGTTATGGAGGGAATCTGCATACAGCGCAAAAGACACAGACACATACAACTGTTTCCATAACCAAAATGTCTATCCCACTATTAGCACTAAATTGTACTGTGTCTTGAGAATCCACAAGGCAAGTTGGAAGAGAACATAAAAGAGGAAGAACATGAAGGAGCAGATGCCGTGGGAGAAGAGAAAAACAATTTTGCTTTCAGTTTATCTGATGAGGCTGTGATAATGCCCTCCACAGAACTGTCTGTCACCACCTCACTTAGGTCAGACATGAGTCTGACCCGAATGCCTAGGCAACAAAGGGCAAACAATGCCAAATTCAATTTTAGCTGATCCTTGAAAAGAAGGAAAAAATATTCTTCGAAGAGCCTGTTGAGAGCACCACATGAACCCCACATTTTTCATTTTTGACACATTAGTTTATGTTAACACTTTACGGTATACACTGGAAACCAAAATGGAGTAAGATAAAGACAGCAGAGACAGACAAATGTGTAACTGCTGTTCAAGATCTTCATTTCTGTTCCCTGGACCAGAAATTTTGTCTCTTTCCTACCTCTACTTTAAAAAATTTTATTTTCAAAAGTGATACTTTCTCACTTAAGGCATAGATGTTTCTCTGGGTGTGGGGTGGGGGTGAAACCCAGCTCTATTCAGGCCTTTTATGTATAGCAACTTTAATTAATTTTTCAAAAAACTTTCTGCTATTAGAAACAGGTAAAATCATTCCCCAAAGCCCAATAATCTTATATTTGCCAACAATCTCATATTCAATGGACTTCAGCTTTTTTTGCACTTTAGATGATTTCTGTGTCCACTCAGGTCCTAGGAGAAACAAATGCCAAAGTGGAACTTGAAATGCAATACTTGTACTTGGGGAAACACCCAAGGAAGATACAGGGGAGAAGGGCTGGGAATGAGAGATGAGAGCCTTCTGACCACTACTGAGTTTGACACCTGTGAAAGGAGAGCAGGAAGGAAGGAGGACAGAGTAGAGGGAGATGCAGCCTGGCTGCCGTCCTGACAAAGTCCTGGCCAGGTTAAACCCAGAGCAAAGACTGCCTAACAAAGCAGGCATCTGGCAGGAATGATCAGCCTTCATCCATCATCTACTCAGCCATCCACATGTAGCAGCCCAGGGAACATGGCCTTCACATGAACACCGCAGCAGATAAGAGGTGTTGGCAGTTGGAGGCTATCTGACAATTTCTTTCCTCACAGAAGTTTCTCTTGAAGGAAGATCTGAGTAGTGTCCCTCCTCAGTTACTATAACTCTTAGACTAGTGGCTACTTTAAATTATTTTTGGAATAAGTAGGTATCCAGCCATCCATCCATATGCATGCATATATACTAGCTCTTTGGGTAAAGAAGCAACCTGGATCAACTTTGCTAATAGGATTCAGGTGACATCTTAACCTTTTTACTGAGGGAAATTAAAGAGTCTATAGATCTTTGAAAATTTTTTGATATTGGTTCTAAATGGATGTGAATTCCTGGGGACCTAAAACACCACTGCAGACCAGTAGTCAAAGAGAGGACTTATGGTTTCTCAGATGACCAATGACATTTGGGCTCAAGTTTACTTCCCAGGACTCACCCTATGATTTTTTTCTTAGTTCTTAAATGTATAATTGATGGAGACATGCTTGGAAACAGGTCTAATCTCTGCACTGGAATGTGGCAGAAGAATTAGTACTATAGAAGGGCCAAGTAGAAGCTCATGGAACCCCCTCCACCCCATCTTAAGCAATAAACTAAAAGCAATACCACATTCCTAGGATAATTACCAAGATTAATGTCCCCACCAAAGACCTAAAAGGTATGGGTATGGTGATTCCTAGTATTCCCAGTTTAGCTTGCCTGTTTGGTCTGTGCAGAAGATGTATTCATTGTGGATAATAATCATGGGTCATTGCAAACTTAATCAAGCTCTGCCAATTGTAGCTGCTATTGCAGATGTGGTTGCTTGAGCAAATGAACCTAAGTACCCGGCATCTGGTACACAGTAATTGATCTAACTTGTTGCCCATCAAAGAAATCTCGAGTATCACTCCAAGGCTTATGTCCTCAACTAATAGGGAGAACAGTACCCCTCCAGTCTGTTATCCCAGAGCTATGTCAACTTTCCTGCTCTCTGTCATAATCTAGTCCCCAGAGATCATGATCATCTTGACATCCCACAGAACATCACATGTGTCCAATTCATTGATGGTATCATGCTACATTACTCCTCACAAGCATACCAGAGTAAATATCTTTATGTTTATTCCTTATATTAAATTTCTTCTGCTGAAATAACTAGTGTAGGTTCTGTTTTCCTACCTGACACAAACTCTACTTTCTAAACTCTTTATGGACCAAGCCAAAAGCTATCATCAAACATCTCTTATTTTTCCATGGAAGTCTGAATTGCTCCATAAAAGTCAGCCATCCTTCTTACAATTACAATAAGTACCATGTGAGAGATTCAAACAAATTTTTCTACTGGGCTCACAATTGCCTTCTACTTCTTTACATGATACTCTAGTAAATTCTGGACCTTTATTTCTCACTATCTGTGGGGCAAAAAGTATTTGTAGCCAGTTGTGGACTGAATTATATCTCCCCATCCCCTACCAATTCATAGGTTGAAACCCTAACCCCAGGACCTCAGAAAAAGATTATATTTGAAAGTAGGGTGTTTAAAAATACCATTAAGTTAAACCATGGCTATCAGAGATGTATGGTTTTAACCTAATATGACTGGTGTCTCATAAGAAGAGGAAATTTGGACACACAGGAAACATCAATGATGTGACACACAGAGCAAAGACCATGTGGGGACACAGTGAGAAGATATCAAGATTTTATTTATTTGACAGAGAGAAACACAGCCAGGGAGGGAACACAGCAGAGGGAGTGAGAGAGGGAGAAGCAGGTTTCCCGCCGAGCAGGGAGCCTGAAGATATCATTTGCAAACCAAGGAGAGAGGCCTCAGAAGAAAACCTGCCTACGAACCTTGATCTTGGACTCCTGGCTTCCAGAACCGTGAGAAAAATGTCCATTGTTAAAACCTCCCAGTGTGTGTGTATGGTATTTTGTTACAGCAGCCTTAGCAGGTGAATATATAGCTGTGATGTAAAGATATAATATGGCCTAAAACCTTCAGTGGTAAGACACATAAAGGTCATAAAGACAAGGGGGCAAGTATCCCTGTCTTGGTGTCTGCTTCAGTGTATTTGTGCAACTGTGTCTCCATCAGGCTCCCTGTATTCCCCACTGCCTTAACCTCTCCTGATGACTCTTTCCTGTTTTGTTTTGTTTGGGTGGGGAGGGGAGTTTTTATTTGACCCTCTCTTTCTCCTTCTTTCCCCCAAACTCTCTTTCAATCAACTAGATAATATTAATGGTAGTATTAGCCACTGTTCTGGGAGCTTTACTTCCATTAACTCATTAAAACCTCACATGATCTTATGAAGTAGTTATCACCTATTACCCCAGTTTTAAAATTGAGAAAAATGGCACCTGCATGTCTCAGATGGTTAAGCGTCTGCCTTCAGCTCAGGTCATGATCCCAGGGTACTACATCTGGCCCTGCTCAGCCTGCTTCTCCCTCTCCCTCTGCCTCTTCCCTCTGCTTGTGCGCTCTCTCTCTCTCTCTCTCTCTCTCTCTCTCTCTCTCTCTCTCTCAAATAAATAAATCTTAAAAAGAGAGAGAGAGAGAGAGAAACAGAGGTTAAATAACTTTCCCAAGGCACACTGTTAGCAAGTGACAGAGTTCAAATTTGATCCCCAAAATTCTGGCTCTAGAGCTTGTGCTCTTAGTCACTATGCTATGCCAGATTTTACCTAAAAGGGAAGGATGCCTTTGGATAAGTTCACTCACCAAATATGCTATTTTTACTAAATTGAAGGCAAGGGGAGAAACCATTTTTATCTTACATATAAGTTTAAAAGGCCGTTACCTTATGTTATAACTTATATACAACTTTATAAGTTATAACCTTCAACATTTTTCCCTGGGTAATATTAAAAAGTTCTCTCTTTTGGTAATGGCAAAAGTCCATACACACATAGTCCAGAAGAATTATATACACATGACTTCTAAATTCCAGTATAAGAATTCTGATGATGATCAACAAGAAGTATGCCGATACTGCAACAAACATATGAGATGACCCTATTTGAGCCTCACAAGCACTTGGTGAATTAGAAGGAGCAGGTACATTAGGGATGATTTCTAGACCAGTTAGAGGCTAGGAGAGATTGGCAATGAGCAGGGGTGTAAGGCCACAAGGTACCTTTGTATCAATCGCAACTCCCGCCGCTCCACAGACTAGTCAAGTGCATTGCAATACTAGTGCGACACCTGGGCTCAACCGCCCTGACGTGACTTCAGCCAAAGCGTCCGGAGTGCACAATGTAGTTACAATGAGCATTTCCCCGTTTCCTGTGCCTTCGCCTAGACTGCATCATGACTCAGCATCAGTGAAAGGGAAAAGTAGCTCCAAGGCACTCTATCTGGTTATGTGGGATTTTACTCCATTGATTTTTTTTTCTCCATATACTGCTCCAACTTGATCCTGTTTAGTGAATGAGGCCTGACGGCAAAGGGAAGACTGAATAAAAAGCTCCCTGCTGAAGCGTTGTCACAGCCGCTCAACCTAGACTCCCGGGAACTTTGGCAGGCGGAAGAATCCTTTGTCTTCAGACTATGACAAGAGTGGAAAAAAATCTCAACTATTCGGCTGTGTAGCATCATTCAAGCATGCCTTAATGGGGAAGGTCTAATGAGGAATGTAGCCTTTGAAAAATCTTGCTTTAAAAACTCCCAAAGCATTCTCACTGTACAAGTCCACACAATTATAATTAATAGGATTCAAACTACAAACCAGAGATTATGTTACTATTTTACCCAGTTTGATGACCGCGGATGCTTCTTTTCTTTACTGGTTACGTTCAAAGAGATCTTGGCCTGTTATTATAATCAAACATGTAGGAGAAAACATCCCTATTCTTCGTGGATTCTATGGAGGTAGCATGAATAAGAGAATAAAAGAAAAGCCAATTTTAAACTACCAAATGAACCGCAGCTGCCCTCGACCCTTTCCAATCCCCCTGCTTCCTCTCCTGCTGTTGACCTATTAATGGATTCCTGCTCTTGGGTTTATCTCAATTCTCCGGAGGGGAGCTGGTTCCAGTTTGAACATTTGGAACAGTCTTTGAAGGTAACCATAGCTCCTTTCCAAAAACAGGACACAGGTTTCTAGCTGATAAAATTCACTTAAAATTACTCTTCTATCATCTTTCTTAAAGAAATTCAAGAACATTCACCTTAACATTGTACTTCGTGCATGATTATAGTGTTTTCAATTTAAAAAAAGACAAAAGACAAAGAGGGCTAAAACACTTCAAAAGCGTATGTGTAATACAGTATGTGAATTGTATCTCAATAAAATTGTTATTTTTTAAGTGTGTAGTTGAGAAGGGGAAAGGATGAATAAAGATGACTAAATATAGAATTTTTCTGATTTTAACATTACCACGAAAAGAGGGGGTAATGGGAACTTAGTGCTTAATGGGTACACAGTAGTAATTTGAAAAGATGAAGATGGACAGTGCTGATGGTTGCACAACAATATAAATGTACTAAATATTGCTGAATTGTACATTTAAAATGGTCAAAATAGTAAACATTACGTGTGTATATTTTACCACAATTTTAAAGTCATCACTGTTTTTAATTAACAAAATCATGACTACAACAAGACTATATGTTTGTTCTAGAAACCTTAGAAAAAGTGAAAAAAGAGGAAAATATAAATCACTTATAATCCCACTATCCAGACACAATCATTTTTAATACTTTCCCATCTATAGCCTCCTAAATTTTCTCAAAAACATGTAAGTAAATAAAACTGGAATTGTACTAGCAGTATTATTTACCAATTTACTTTTCACTAAAAAATAAATACATATATATATATATACACACACACATATATATAGAGAGAGATGTTTGGATATACATTATACATTACATCAGCATCATCATTTTTACTGGTCCCACGGTTTTGGACTTTCAGATTTTTTCCCCCAGCTTTTTGTTCTTTTAGATAACATATCCATAAACATCCTAGTATATACATCTTGCGTGATTTTTTTTTTAGGATAAACCCAGAGTTATAAAATTGTTGCATATGCATATTTTTAGAGGTAATACATGGTTAATACCTCCAGAAAGGACTCAACAAGTTTGTATTTCCATGGAAAATGTATGAAATTACTATTACCAAGTGCATGTTATCACTCTTCTTGATCTTACAGGTTTAAATAAAGGTTTAACATTTTTAAAAGTTAAAAATTCCATCTCATTTCAATTTTTGTTTCTTTAATTCTGGGAGATGGTAAATGCTTTTCCTAGATATTCCCGTGCTCCCTGCTATTGTTTCCTTGTGAATGGCATGTTCATGTCCTTGGCCAATTTAGCTTTTATGTGAAGCTTTTTGTCTTAGTTATATGCAAGAACTCTTTCATATTAAGGACCTTACCCTATTTGTCATATCATTTTATTTTATGACATTTTTGCCATATAGATATTTTCATTTTTTAACATAATCAAACCTATCAATCTTGTCTTTCCCATAAAATTTTAATCTTTATCATGTTTTCCTTCCTCCAAATAACATAAATATTTATATTTTATTTTAGCACTTTTATAGATTTATTTAAAAATGTGACATACTAGAGATTATATATGTAAAACTCACAATTAGCATTGTGTGGTGAACTAGCATTCAGTGGTGAAAGACTGAAAGCTTTAACTCTAGTAATAGAAATAAGAGAAAGATGCTCACTCTCACTTCTGTTCAACATAATATTAGCCAGAGCAATTAAGCAAGAAAAAGAAATATAAAAGGCATCCAAACTGGAATGCAGAAGTAAAATTACCTGCTTGTAGTTAACTGAGTCTTCTATAAAGAATGCCACACACACAAATTGTTAGAACTAATAAATGGATTCATCAAGGCTACAGGATACAAAACCAACATACGACAGTTATTGTGTCTGTGCACTAACAATGAAGATTCTGTAAAGGAAATTAAGAAAGCAATTCCACTTACAAAAACATCAAAAGGAAAAAGTACTGAGGAATAAATTTAACCAAGGAGACAAAAGACAGAAGGTGAAAACTCAAAACACTACTGAAAGATTAAAGAAGATACAAATAAATGGAAAAATGCTTCATGTTCATGGATTGGAAGATTTATACTGTTAAAATGTCAGTATTGTCCAAAACTATCTACAAATTCAGTACAATCCCTATCAAAATTCCAATGATCTTTTTGCAGAAATAGAAAACTCTATCCTAATATTCATATTGAATCTTAAGGGACCCCAAATAGCCAAAAAAATCTTTAAAAAGGACACAGTGATAGGTCTCACACTTCTTGATTTCAAAATTTATGGTGTTGAACTAGCATACAGAGAAACATATAGACCAATGGAATAGAAAAGGGAGCCCAGAAATAAACTCTCACATATATGGTCAAATGATTTTAATTTGACTGTGTAATAAAGATAGCCTTTTTAATATATAGTGTTTGGAAAACTGGGTAAAAATGATGAAGTTTAATCCTTGCTTTACACTATATACAAAAATTAACTCAAAATGGATTAATGACATAAAATAAAAGCTAAAACTATGAAACTCTTAAAAGAAGACACAAAATGGGCACCTGGGTGGCTCAGCTGGTTGAGCGACAGCCTTCAGCTCAGGTCATGATCCTGGAGTCCTGGGATGGAGCCCCACATCAGGCTCCCTACTCAGCAGGTGGTCTGCTTCTCCCTCTGACCCCTCTCATGCTCACTCTCTCTCATTCTCTCTCTCTCTTAAATAAAATAAATAAAATACCTAAAAAATAAATAAATAAAAAGAAGATACAAAGAAAAAGCTTCACATTAACTTCAGTAATGATTTCTTAGATATGACACCAGAAGCACAAACAACAAAAGAAAAAATAGTGTGTCTCATCAAAATTAAAAACTTTTGTGTGTCACAGGACACTATCAACAGAGTGAATAGAAAGAGAGAAAGAAAAAAAAATGAGAGAAAAAAACTGAAGCATGTATCAGATAAGGGATTACTATCCAGAATGTTTGTTTTTAAAACCACAACAAAAACCAAACACTCCAATTAAAAATTGGGTGGAAGGTCTTCAATAGACATTGCTCCCCCATTATTTCTACTTATTATTAGAGTTTTTTCATTTTTTCATAGGGTTGATCCAGCTTTTTATTTTCTTTTTTAAAAGATTTTATTTATTTGACAGAGAGATAGAGAGCACAAGTAGGCAGAGCAGCAGGCAGAGGGAGAGTGAGGGGCACATTCCCTGCTGGGCAAGGAGCTGGATGCGGGACTTGATCCCAGGACCCTGGGATCATGACCTAAGCGGAAGGCAGCCACTCAACTGACTGAGCCACCCAGGCGCCCTGGACCCTGGCTTTTTAAAAAATTATCTTACGTTCAGTCACCTTACCGAATTATGTTTCTAGTTATTCTACTATAAACTTTTCTTTCTTCTTTTTTTTTTCTTTCAAATTCTTCAAAGATTTAGAATTTCTGATTGTGAAACTGTGGCTACATTACAAAGCAAACATTCCCGGGCTTAATACTACGAACTATTTTAAATATTTACTTTGTGGAGGAATTTTTTCCCCAGAAGAAAATGGCAAAAAGTTGTATTTTTCTAAAGCCTCACCAAATTTCTTTCTAGTCTTTCTTCTGTCACACTTCCATATAGCCAGTGACTTTCCCTACCAACAGCCCCAACCACCGTCTTTCTTCTGTGTCAGTTATAAACTTTAGAAAAATAAAAAGTAAACCGTCAACAGAAAACTGATTTATACCATTCAAGAGCACAATTCTGAATTAAGTCTAGTGCATTGGAGCGCTAGAAACCGTGACAGAAAAAAAAGTTATTGAATAGTTAATTACACAAGAGATATTCATCATCTTTCCACAAAGAGACAGCCACTACACTTTAGCAATTGTACGTGTATGAATTCACTATAGATCCCTTGGATCTGAGAAAGTTTTGATCAGCAGGTCCTAGAATGGAGGATGGCAGGAGATTCTGTAAACTTCTGAGAGACTCTTCTTCCCCCCTCCAACCTCTTCTCCTGTATATCAAGGGTCCGCGTTAGAAGTCAGAGTGGACGGCCAAGGCAGGTCAGGAGGCACAACTGGGCATCATGAGCAATCGATCGAGAAGCTCCTGTTCTCAGGTGGCCCATGGCCCCCATGTGGCTTCACAACACGGAAGGTGGCCTCTGAGAAGCATTTTTTCACCCCTCACCCTAAAATGCTTCTTTGCCTTCTTCATAATCTAGTTTAGCAGCTTTATAACCCCAATGGGAAAAGATTTCCCTAAATTTCCATAGTCTCAGTGAATAAGAATTTCTCAAGCTTGAATCGGCAGTACACCCTACCCTTCTGGAACATAACATTTCTTTTTTGTGACAATGTTAAATGCCTGTGTGTCTTCAAACTACACTGAGGAATGAAATTCTATCCTCAGGAATTAAGCAAAAATTTTCGTATTTTACATTATTTTGCTTTCAGAGGACACCGTACCTTTATTCCTCCAAAGACATGGGTACACAAAACATGGGCAAAATTGTTTTTAAAGATTTTATTTATTTTTTATGTTTTTTTATTTTTTATTATTTATTTAATTATTTTGTCAGAGAGAGAGCACAAGCAGGGGGAGCAGCTGGCAAAATAGACAGAGGGAGAAGCAGTCTCCCCACTGAGCAGGGAGCAAGATATGGGGCTCAATCGCAGTACCTTGGGATCACGACCTGAGCCGAAGGCAGACGCTTAACCAACTGAGTCACCCAAGCAGTTCAAAACGTGGGCAAAAATAAACATAGAGATTTAAGAACTTGATAATGTGTAAGGCATTCTTCATTCTTCCTTCAGAGAAAATCTTAGAATCCCCTGCATAGGTCTTCTGAATGTGGCATATTCTCTCTCATTCCCTAAACTGACTTATGAATAACTTTTTAGAGTTTCCTGTTTCTTTAATTAGGACTCTGTTATGCTTTTTAGACCTTTGTTTTGGTCATCTTCCTCTACTACTTTAAACTTCTGTTCATTAAATTAGTACATGGTGAGTAATAATCTACTCTGTGATTCTTAATTACTTTCTTCCTCTTTTTTTATTCCCTCTCATTTCTTTAAGATTTTATTTATTAAAAAAAGATTTTATGTATTTATTTGAAAGAGAGAATAAGAGAGAGGGCACAAGCAATAGGGAGGAGCAGAGGGAGAGGGAGAAACAGACTCCCCACTGAACAGGGAGCCTAATGTGGGACTTGATTTCAGGACCCTGGTCATGACCAGATCATGATCAAAACTGCAGGCAGACATTTAACCGACTGAGCCACCCAGGTACCCTGTTCCTTCTCATTTCTTTTTATCAGAAAGAAGTGACTTTTTCCTTATCATTCAATGTTTTTTAATAGGAAGAATTGTGGAATCATAACTGTGATCTACTATAGAACATTTCCATGACCTCAGAAAGAAACTTTGTACTCATTTATGGTCACTTTCTATTCCTATGACTAGCCTCACACAGAAAGAAATTTACTTTCAGTCTCTATAGATTTACCTCTTTTGGGGATCTCATATAAGTGGTTTGCATAATATATGTATTTGTGTGTGTTTCTGGCTTCTTCAACTGAGCATAGTATTTTTGAGGTTAATTAATGTTGTAATATCTTTCAGTATTCAGTTCCTTTTTTCCCAAGTAGTATTCCATTATATAGCGATACCATAGTTGGTTTACCCAGTTGATGGATATTTGGATTTTTTCCCCCACTTTGTGACTACTATAAACAGTGAGGCCATAAACATCTGAATGTGTCTTTTTACAGACATGTTTTCATTTTTCCTGAGTATATACTTAGAGGTATAATTGTTGGGTGATAGGATAAATCTGTTTTTAACATTTTAACATTTAAAAAACCACCATATGTTTTTCCAAAGTGGCTACAGCCTTGTATATTCTCATCAGCAATGTATAGCAAGGTAGATTTTTAACCTCCATGAAATGACAGCATAAACAGGACAAACTAATGAACTTCAACTAAGAAGAATTTTTGTCCCGCTTGAGAGATGGGAAGATGGGGGATAATTTTCTTCTGTACCATTTTTCTGAATCTATTTTCTATTCCACAGGCTACCTACAGTTAGAGGAGGCATAAATGTGTTCCACAATCAACACCCTGAAGTTCAAATGAACACTAACTTGCCGAGACCTCCCTCATTATAGTGAAATGCCCCTCCCTGTGCTCACATACACACAAACACGATTTTTAAAATGCTTGTTAATTCCTACTCATATAAAGAGGCAAATAGCTATATATAGGCATAGGTATAGTATAAATTTATTGCTTTTTTAGAGTTGAACTCCGAATAAACTGAAAAAAAGGAATAATGCCTTTTGCATTGGTGTATTCAAATATGAATCGAGAAAAGAGAAAATCGGAACATAATTCTTTTCTTGAGCAGCCAATTTCATATAGCTGACAACATGAATTATATTACATAAAATCTATTCATTATTCTAGCCGTTTACGATCAAGCCAAGGTTGAAGGCAGACTAATGGCTGTCATTTGTCAATCTTCAGTGAACTCAAGGAAAAAACAAGGAAACCGGGAAAGGGCAACACAGGGAGTCAGAGAATATTCATATTGAGGGGAGACGACTTCAAAAGAAGCTTCTTGTATTGAATTTGGCAGTGGTGCAAGTTACTTTAAAACCCTGTTCTTTAGTATTGAAAAGTTATTGTGTTATTTTGAGGCCGGGACGGATTAGAAATTATATTTTATTGCTTGCTTCAGTGCCAAACTTCATTCCACTGCCATGGTATAATGTCAAATAATGCTGGACTAGGAAAACAATATATTGTCCACTTCTTGTACTATGTTTATCATCTGAATTGAGAAAGAAGAGAAGCAACATAAGTAAAATACTAGAAAAGAAACTATGCTTAGAGTGCTCCAAAAGAATCAGATATTTTTTTTCTCCTTGTCTGGCTATTGTGTTCAGGGGAGCACATTTTTCCTAACGAGTAACCTGAAGAGCCTAGAAAGGAAAGGGATCTCCAGAATAACAGAGACACTGAATTGTCCTCTCAGAGGCGAGGAGAAATTTTCTGGTGCTTGATTCCTACAGAAAAAAAGTGATGATGAAAACCGTATGACTCATCAACCCACTCAGTATAGAAAGAGGAAGGCAGTCCTGGGAAGTAGAAGATAAAAGAGATAATTTTAACACATTCTATCCAAGAACGAATTTCTCCTTTTCTTAGCACCCAAGGCAACATGGGTCTGCGATACTACTGGAACCCTCTGACTTCAAATCCATGGCCGAATGGAAAGACCATAGACTTTGGAATCAGATCTACATTAGGCTTTAGGATCTGGCTCTTACTTAGTAGGCATTCCCCCAATGGTGGCCATCTTGGTTTGGGTTTCCCCAGAAGCAGACTCTGAGATAAGAATTCAAACGCAAGTGAAGAGAAGTGGCAACACTGGAAAGTGAAGCACACTGAGAGGGAGCAGGGTAAGGGAGGTAAGAGAAGGAAGGCAGCCCACAGAGATGCGTTTTCAAGCCAGCTACAACCATGAGCCAGCACAGCTTCCTCCTGCCAGGGCAACTCTGGCAGCTGGTGGAAATCATCAGCCCAGGGTTCCCCATCCAAGGGATGAGTGAGGCGGGTCGTTTACCAACTCAACTCAGCCACAGGTTGAGGGTTGCTCCCAGAGTCCTTCAGCAGGTGGCCAAGGGGAGGCAAAATAAAGTCCTTAAACCAGAAATGTGGATGCTGACAGTAAAGCAGTCAAGCCAACACACCCAGAAGTGAAAGTTGAGGGAACGCGGTGTGACAGTGACTGGGTCAGCTTCAAGGGGTGGAAAAAGAAACAGAGAACACGTGCCCTTTAGGTGCAGAGAACTTGTTTGCTGTTGTCTCCCCAATGCTGTCCTATTTTCGGCATTTAATAAATAATGTATAGACCGAATATGTTAGTGACGCATGAAATAACTTAGCTTTAAACCAGGTCTCTAGCATTTATGAAAAATGTCTTTCTTCATTGGTCCAATCAAATCTCATTCTACAAAACCATAAATAAAAGAACTTAACAGAGTATTCATTAACCCACAGCAGAAAATGAGTAAATATAGTTACTAAGTGTCCATTTCCTTCTTTCCACCTTGAGGTCCTTCTCACTTTATTTTGTCTTCTCTTATAAAGAGGAAAGGTGACTGTACTTTAGTGCCTGGGTTCAGAAATCTGATTACCCTCAGCCCACTACAAGGGTCCACACCATGCTTTCACCAACAAGGTCAAATGCATTGACTTACATATATTTGGAAAGCCACGATCATAACTTTCAAGATCCTGCCCTCATGTAATTGTGAACGATGAGTCGAGAGCACCAGCAACCGTAATGCAATTCTAAAGAACAAGACTAATTAACTTTCCTGCAGCTCATACTAAGGTCGATGGCTGTGTGGTTCTTGATCTGTCGCTCGAAAGTGAAAATGTGAAAAACAAACCCCCAACCCCCCCAAAACTCCAGGAATAAGAGGAAAGTGTCAAGTATTTTCTATAAACTCATTCACCCCAATTTACTCACTGTTCTATTCCTTTACATCCAATCTCACATCCAATGTGTGTATTTATTGCTTTACATCCAATTCCTATCTCACATCCAATGTGTGTATTTATTGCTGAAACCCAGCCAGATCCTGTGTCTGAATTCCAGAAGCTCATTTCCCAGTTTCCCTGAGAGGAGGCTGAAAAAACATATGAACTTCTCAGAGGACTACACACAAGATGATAAAGCTTAAAGTATGTCTATACAACTTCTTCCATTAAAAGTTTCCGTTTTTTTTAAAACAAAGGACTGAGACAATTACTTCTAGAAGTTTAACCTTTCTTCCGACCTTCTAGCAAATGTGTAGTTTCGGATACAATTTAATCTCCAAAGTGCTAGGCACTTAGTTCAGCTAACTTGAAGAATGCTTATTCCTTTTAAACCGTTTGTGTGTTAATTCCAAATTCATGTCATAGTTATCTTTAATCTTGAGATCTTTAGAATTCTCAGATCTGTCTGAACCGTTGCCAGGAGCTAAGAATGGGCGAGGGATGAGGCCAGCCGAGCGAGGACACTGCGAGGCAGCAGCAGCTTTTAGCAATTGTGTGTGGAGGTCTCAGGATTATGCCAAGTGAACGTACTATTAGGAGAGCTAGAGAGCATGCCTTTCAGGGAGGGTGGGTACTAATACAAATGATGGAACTAGAGCAGACAGATTAAGCCTGGAGAGAGTCAGCTCCGCAGAAGACCAAGCTGGAAGCACTCTGGAGATTATGGATTGATAAGGAAATACACAGTAGTTTATATTGTAAGTCAGTAAGCAAAAGCTAGAAAGGGACAAAGCAAATAAAGTTTGGTAAAATGGACACTCCTCCATGGAAGACCATCTGTTGAGGTGCTGATCTCTTCACCATGTGGGAAGGCATGAACTTGAAGTATCCCAGAAAAATCAGTGCTCTGTCAGCATGAACCTCCAGCCTGATTCGCTGTATGACTGGATCCAGCCCCTGTTAGCTTTAGACTGTTTCATGTTCATTTAGTCAGTTAGGGTTTCCCCTGGAGTAACTGGCCTGATTGGAGAGTTAAGGTTTTATTTCTTGTGCCTATAGAGGTGATAGAACGTATCCAGCCCCAGGGATAAGCTCAGGGTTCAGGCTGATGGGCAGTAGGAGTTTAAGTCAACTGAGGAAACAAGAGCATGAGAGAGAAACAAAGGCACTGTTGATGGCTGTATGTCGGGTGAAATGCAGCAAGATTCCAGTGGAAAAACAACAATCAGAGGGATGAACTGAGACCAGGTTAGAACCTTGCAAGAAGAAGTAGGAAGCAGGGTCTGGGAAGATGCGGAGAGTCCAATTTAATTGCTGAGGCTGACATGGCAGGTATGTTCCTCATTTCATGGTACAAGCTACCTTCAAGATGCCCCTGGGCTGCCTGACTTTTCCCCACAGTTCACACATCCTGCTCCTTTTATCAGCTGATTGTGACTTAGGATGAAGTAGATGGAAGTATTCTTTGGAACTACAAATGACAATGCAGCTTTTACTTTCAAAGATGTTTTTTCGGGCTTACATTTTAAAAAGTCTTAGATTAGCACCTAACTAGTTTTCTGACCTTCTACCAGCGTCCTGTTTATCTGTAAAATGGAAATAATAATGGGGCCTCTGCCTCACAGAGCTTTTTGAAGCTTAGCTTAGCTGAGCTTTTGAAGCTTATGCTTCTTACAGAGCAGGATCTCAGTAAAGTTAGTTATATTACTAGAACAAAAGCAACCCCAATAGATCTTGTTGGTTTGAGGTGATAAACAATCGGAGAGCTTCACAGTTACGGGATAGAGAAAGAAAAAGGTCGTCCAACTAATCAAAAAAAGAATATTTGCCATTTATTTGTATATCACTCCATAAATTATAATAAAACATTTCCACTATTGTCTTTTGAAGGCTTGTCCTGTTGTAGACCCAAGAGGTACCTTAGAAATTCATGAGGGGCCACCTGGGTGGCTCAGTGGGTTAAGCCTCTGCCTTCGGCGCAGGTCATGATCTCAGGGTCCTGGAATCGAGGCCCGCATCGGGCTCTCTGCTCAGTAGGGAGCATGCTTCCTCCTCTCTCTCTGCCTGCCTCTCTGCCTACTTGTGATCTCTCTCTGTCAAATAAATAAAATAAAATCTTAAAAAAAAAAAAAGAAAAAAAGAAATTCATATGAAGGAGAGAAGAGAAGGTGCTTTAGGAGCCAGCACTAAAAATCACCCAGAGTTTAAATACGCCCCAGTTCATCTCGCTATAAATAGAGAAGCGAGAATATACCAGTTCTGGAATATACCAGTTCATCTTGCTATAAATAGAGAAGACTTGTGATGTGATGGACCCTCACACCCTGTACTGAAACCTAGTCCAAGGTCCTTTCCACAACCTACAATGTCCAATATGATCTGACCCCTGACTACCTTTCAATTTCATATCATACTACCCTCTCTCTCTTGCTTACTTCTATAGACTGATTATGTGCCCTCCCCCTGCCTGAATTCATATGTTGAAACCTATTCCCCCAATGTGATGATATCTGGAAGCTGGGACCTTTAGAGGTGATAGAGTCATGAGGGTGGAGCCTTCATGAATGAGACTTGCGCCCTTATAACAGACCCCAGAGAGCTCCCTCACCCCTCAGCCATCTCAGGACACAGTGAGACCAGGAAACAAGTCCTCATCAGACCCCAAATCTACGGGCACCTTGATCTTGGACTTTATAAACAAGAGAAATAAATTTCTGTTGTTTATAAAGCTCTGTGATTTGGTACGCTGTTATAGCGTCTGAACAGACGAAAACCCTGACTGTGGTCCAATAACACTGACATTTTTTTTTTTTTTAATATCCCAACACTCTCCTGCCTAGCCCAACTTACAAATCTCTTTGCATGTCTGATTTCATATTTCTCATCCAACAGGTCTTAGCTCAGATGTCATCTTTCCAGAAAACTCTTTCCTGGTTACCTATTTAAAGAGAACCCTGCTTCTCATACCTCTACCCAATGCTACCACTCTTTAACCCATCATATTGTTTGTTTGGTTTTTTAAATAATACTTACCAATCCTCAAATTATCGTGGATGAACATATGCATTGCCACTCTCTTTTTCCTGGTATATAAGCTCCACGAGGACAGAGAATTATCTGCTCAGTGGTTCAGTGTGAGGTAGTGAGTGCTGCCAGGATACAGAAATCAGTCAAATATCATCTTTGTTCTGTGGGTTTCTAGCTCCTGTTTGATACCTACTGTTCTCCCACCAGTCCATAGCATCATAACTAAATTCCTGATTGTGTTTTGTCATTTCCAAGCACTATTGTTTAGCTTAACTCATCAGATACTTTTAACAACTCTATTAGGTAGAATGTTCCAGTTTCAAAAGTGAGGAGACTGAAGTCCAGCAAAGCTAAGTTCTCCTTATGGTCACCTAGCCACTCTAAGCCCTACATCATCTGGAATGTGTCTTGTGCTACCCTGGACAGCCTTGCCTAAAATGGGGAAAAAGAAAAAAGAAAAAGAAAGCAAGAAGGCAAGAAAGAAAAAAAGAAAGAGGGAGGGAGGGAAGAAGGAGGGAGGAAGAATGGAAAGAAAGAAGGAAGAAAGGAAGGAAGAAAGGGAGGAAGGAAGGAAAGATGACAGAAATCACAACCCTAAATCAATAAAAACATAACAAAGAGCATTGAAAAATAAACACTTTAGATAAATAGCATGAATCTCTAAGATAAAATGCAGTTCAAAATGGAGAAGGATCTAATGAATAGATGTGTGGATGGCTGTGGAATGAAAAAATGCCACTGACGTAAGAGAAAATCCAGGCTTAGATGTCCAGGGCTGAGGTTCTGCACATCTGTCTGCCAAGTTAAGCCTCCTCTGAAGGTAGGAAAGAACTATCCCTTCCATTCAGTGGCTCGAGATATAAAGTTATCTTTTGTGGGGAGAGTCATCAGAAGATGGAGGAAAACAGTGCCTCGCCTGGGCAAAGAAATTTGGCCCTGCTTCCTCTCATTGAGAAGGGGCTAGGATGTCAGAGCATGAGAGATGGATGGGCCAGAGAGAACTCTGTGGCTGTTTGGATCAAGATATTCGCTGCTTAGAAGTACATCAAGGGAATACATGTGGACAAATCGGGCTATGGGTTAGTTAAGACCCAGAATGTTCTTTGGGGTTTTGCTTTTTTTTTTTAAGATGAATAGGAAGTCTCTCGTTATGTGCCTTCAGTCACATTTTGGGTTCATTAAAATGAGACAGACAAATATTCCTTAAGTTGTGTTCCCTACATAGGAGGCAATGCCTTGAGAATCTATTAGCTTATTATTCTAAAAGCAGAATTCTTACCAAGTCTACTATCCATTTGGCACATCACTTCAGGATGCTATTTGAGTAAAGTTATTTCCAACAACAATGGCTTAGTTTGTGACAAAAAAGGACACAACACTAAGCAATTTCTAAATCAAATCATTTCTAAAAAGTTCAATAAAACCATGAATTACTCTTTTTTTCCAATCTAATTCAACTCAACAACATTTACCAAACATTAAGTATGTGCAAGACATTAAAGAAAAGCCAAACTCAACCTACTTGCCTCATTTTTAAAGAGGTTTTCCAGTCCTCGTTTGCACATATTTTTAACAAAGATTTTTAAAGATCCTCTTTAGTATTCATTCATCTTCCTCTTCATTCATTAATATATTTTCATTATCACCACTGTTGTGCACAGTTTAAGCATTGTGGATAACAGAAAGAAAAAAAGGAAGGAAGGGTAGAGGGAGAGTGGAGGGGAAGGAGGGGGAAACCTCCTTAGCTTCTAGAAGTTAATACCCTAACAGGAGCTAGGATTCATTTGAAAGTATAAATGATACAACCAGAAAGTACTTATTCCCTCACTAGCTGAGCTTTACACACACACACAAATGCACACACACACACACACACACACACACACACACACACACAAATGCACACAAGCACACTTGTTTGTTTGCTAAGGCAGTAACCATCTTGGCAAATAAACGAGCTCTAGTGAGTCTCAGTTTTCTCTCTGTGTAATGAGGAAGTTGGATTGAATGATTGTTGAGATTCTTTATAGCTCTAAAATCCTATAAATCCTTTCACATTTGTTAAGCATTCATTGTGTGTGAAATGGGAAGTACTTTGCTAGGAAAAGCAGGACACACAGCAAGAAGTAGACCTCATTTGGCTTTAAAGAGAATATAATTTATAGTCAACATGCCAAATGCAAATAACCACCTGTATCAGAAAATGGTGTTAATAAAGGTGTTGGAGGGGCGCCTGGGTAGCTCAGTTGGTTAAGCGACTGCTTTTGACTCAGGTCATGATCCTGGAGACCCGGGATTGAGTCCCACATCGGGCTCCCTGCTCGGCGGGAAGCCTGCTTCTCCCTCTCTCAGTCCCTCTGCTTGTATTCCCTCTCTAGCTCTGTTTCTCTCTGTCAAATAAATTTTAAAAATATTTTTTAAAAAATAAAGGTGTTGGAGAGATGAGAGCAAGGAGGGTTTAGTACAAATGTAGGACAGGGTGGTTCTGAGGGAACAAAAAATGGTTTCAGAACAACAGAGAGAGGAGATTCCCTGGGCAAGAAGGGCAAAGGATGTTAAAGGAAAAAGCAGGAACAGTAAGAAAAGAAACTCAGAAAGAATTGGTTGTGTTAAAAAGTCAATAATAAGCTGACCTAGCTTGGTACTTGGAAGGAAATGGAAAAGATGACTTTGGGGTAAACTAAGTCAACAAGCCCAAGGTCTTGGGGAACTGCCTAGAAATCCGTTTCAAATTGAACTCAGGGCCAATGGCTGAAGAACTAATAAAAATTGTCTTAACACAGAAGAAATGGGCCAAGAGAGATGGCATGGCTGATGCTGATATATTGAAATGGAGGGGCACTAAGGAAGCTAGAAGGCTGGGAAGTGCTGAATCTAGACAGGTGGCTATAGAAAATCCAGAAATGAGGAAATCTCAAAATGATCATCCAGACAATTTAATTATGCCCTAAACAAATAATTTCCTAACCTAGGGCCTATTGATAGGTCTAAGATTTCTTCCACAGTGCAGTAAAGCAGTTCATTTAATTATATATATATATATATATACATATTTATTTATTTATTATAGAGGGGGAGGGGCAGAGGGAGAAGGAGAGTCTCAAGAAGACTCTCCCCTGAGCAGGAGCCCTATACAAGACTCGAGCTCACAACCCCGAAGTCACCCTGTGAGCCGAAATCAAGAGTAGGATGCTTAATCAACTGCGCCACACAGGTACCCCTAGTTCATTTCACTTCAAAATG
Organism: Spilogale gracilis; assembly: GCA_004023965.1. Taxonomy (NCBI): domain Eukaryota; kingdom Metazoa; phylum Chordata; class Mammalia; order Carnivora; family Mephitidae; genus Spilogale; species Spilogale gracilis. The sequence goes on from PITA01005353.1 coordinate 88,657, forward strand.
GCAGGTCAATTGGGAGGCTTTGGGTGCATCTATCAAGAGGAGGAATAATAAAGAGGACTCACGGTTTAGATCAAATCACTAAGGCTGGAAGAACCCATCTAAAACTCTAAGTAGTGTCAACCAACAGGAAGTCTAGAAACATGCTTGAAGACACCTCTGACTTCACCTATAGAGAAAGAACGGGAAGCTGGGGACAGGGTAGGGTTAGTGAGCTGAGCCTGCATAGACAAGGGCTAGAGGAAGGTTGTGATTTAGACTGATAGCAAGATGATGGTGTTATAAGCAGAAGGAGGAATTTCAGAGAAGGTGATGGTGTGGAAGATGGAACCACAGGATTTATACAGAAAGAGTCCAGCTAAAGCAATGACCCCTCCCAGGGGAGCTGGAATCAGGAACTTGTGTTCTGAGCATGGAGGAAATCGAGACTAAAGCAAAGGCTTCTTCAGAAGGCCATATTTGAAGTGCACAAAGAGGTGCCTCTCCAGATGAAGACATCACAAAGTTAACTTACTAAGAACTGTTAAGTGACTCTTCCTTCTATGGATCTTGAACTACCTTAAAAGTGTTGCTTGAGCAATAGTTATACCTATTCTATAGTACCTTACAGGACTAAGTTCTGTTGTTGTTTTTTTAAAGATTGTTTTCCTCTAATAAATTTTAAAACATATATAACAAAAGATTAATCCATATTTTACCCAAATATAGACAGAACCAAATATTTGACAGGCAATGATGGCTGAACGGCATAGTGCATTAAGTTCCCAGACCCCAGGGAACCAGAATGCCTGGATTCAAATCCCAATTCTGGCACTCACTAGCTGTGAGAGCTGCAGAAAGTTACTCAAAAAACACTGCGTCTCGGTTTCTTATGGATAAATTTGCAAACCCTATTGCCTTCCTCATGGAGCTGTGGAAATCAAATGAGTTAACAGGTGTGGATGTCTTGGAATAAAGCGTGGCACATAGTAAGAGCTCAGTAAGTGTCATTAGTTGTTGTTGTTGGGCATTGTTACTGTACTTGTTACTTGATTTCTGAACCCTGGAGCAGGTGCATCCCTACCGCAGGTGGAACCACTTTTCTCAGCCACAATGCAGAGTGAGTCATTATAAAATCATGCTGCCAACTTCCTGAACTATTGAATTACTTGAGCTTCCACATACAATCACTACTTAAAAAACTTTCTTTTTGAAGTTCACATATTACGGAGGCTCTTAGCTCAACCCCACCTTTCCTTTTCAAGGACATTAAACCTCAAAGGAAAAGACAGGAAAATGATTTCTTTTATTGCCACCCTTTTGTAGTTCCTTTCCCCATTCATTCTCCTGAAGAAAAAAAGACTTCATTCATTATATTGTCTTCCATACCTGGCAGCTTATAACTACTTTTGTATAAGTGTACGTGCCTTTCCTATGTATGATTCAATGTGTACTATCCTTTCCCTTCCCCTACAATGGGGGTCACCCTACCTTGAGGGAGTAGTGGACATCTGGCTACCAATGTATGAACTGGTGTACACTTTTCTCATTGTTCTGGAAAAAAGATCTGGAATATGCACAATCAGCCATTAAATTTTAGTCTCAACTCTGACATGGTGTTACTTATATGGACTCTCATCAGTGCTCAAATGCTTGGTGGCAGGCAAAATCAAACCCTCTCCCTGCAAAGATATCCACGTTCTAATCCCTGGAAACTGTGAATATGTTAGATTACATGCAACAGGGAATAAAGTTTGCAGCTGGAATTAAGGCTGTTAGTCAGCTAATCTTAAAATAGGGAGATTATCGGGATGCCTGGGTAGCTCAGTCAGTTGAGCATCTACCTTCGGCTCAGGTCGTGGTCCAGAGTCCTGGGATTGAGTCCCACATTGGGCTCCCTGCTTAGCGGGGAGCTTGCTTCTCCCTCTGCCTGCGGCTCTCCTGCTTGTGCACTAGCTCGCTCTCTCTGACAAATAAACAAACACAAACTTTAAAAAAAAATCAGGAGATTAGCTTGGTGGGCTCAGTGTATTCCCAAGGGTCCTTAAAATTGAAAGAGGGAGGCAGAAGTTAGAGATCAGAGTGATGCAGTGTGAGAGAGACTTAAGCTGCCATTGCTGGCTTTGGAAGGGGACTGCATGCCAGGGAATATGGCCTCTAGAAGCTGGAAAGGGCAAGGACACATGTTCTCCCCTCGAGCCTCCAGAAAGAACTCAGTCTTGCTGACACTTTCATCTTTGCCCTCTGAGACCTATGCCAACTTCTGACCTATGGTTTAAGCTGCTAAGGTGGTGCTGATTTTATTTGTAAGATTTTATTTATTTATTTGACAGAGAGAGAGCACAAGCAAGGGAGCTGCAGGCAGCGGGAGAGGGAGAAGCAAGCTCCCTGCTGAGCAAGGAACCCAATGTGGGACTCCATCCTAGGACCCTGGGATTACGCCCTGAGCTGAAAGCAGGCACTTAACTGACTGAGCCACCCAGGCGCCCCATTTGTGGTAATTTTTACAGCAGCAATGAGAAACTAATACACTCTCCATCTCTGGAGATCTGCCAGGCATCTTCATCTCATGGGACTCTTCCTTCTCACCTCCCCTGGCCTACTGCTCTCTTTCATCTATGCTTAGTAATGCAATGGAAGTTACTGAGCACACTGTGCCAGGCGCTCTACTGGATCCTGGAAATGCAAGACAATGTAAGACATAGCCCATGTTCTCTCATGTACTCAACAAATATTTGCGTACTGGGCTCCTCATATTAGATGTGGCAGAAATAAACACAGTCTCTACCCTAAAGAAGCTCTTACAGTTCTGAGAAGATGACCAACACGACTAAAAAATTATGATTTCATGTAATAAATGCAGGTTGTAACAGTATAGAAGAGAGACCCCCCCCTAATGCAGCTTGATGAAATCGAGAAAGCTTCAGAGAAAGGAAGAAATGGAGCTTGGCCGAATCAGTTTGCCAGACAGACAAGAGCTTTGAAGAACCATGACCCTTGAAATGTGGCTAATAGGCATGAGGAACAGAATTTTACATTTGGTTTCATTTGCCTTTTTGCTGAAATGGAACTAGCTAGTTGGGGCTGGTGGCTACCATACTGAACAGAGCAGTTTATACCAGATTACATCCTCGAAAGGCAAGAGACGGCCTTGCTTGTCTCCTTTGTCCACTCCTTACTCACTGGAGAGCAGGTGCTGTGGCGAGTCACCTTTGACCATGCAGATGGCGCAACACCTCAAGGATGGATATAAGAAAAGTAGAAGGAACTTGGGTCTTGGGTTTCTGACCTCATGCTTAATCTCGCTTCTGCTCAGATTGTTAACGTGAGAGCAATAGAAAATCCGGTATGGTTTAAGCCATTGTTATTTTGGATCTTTGTACAGCCGCCAATTCTGTCTCCTAATACAAATGTCCCCTAGAAGAATAAAAAGCAATAACCATAATCTTTGCTAAGATCTTTTTCAGCGCCTTTGTGTGCCAGGCACTATGCTAACTGCTCTAAATGCATGGTCTCCTTTAATCCCCATACATTCGGATAAGGGAGATAATAGTATACCCCCCAACCCCACCACCCACCCACCATTCTGCCGATTAAATGGAGCCTTAGATGAATGACTCATTAGTGGTAGCATTCGGCCTGTCCTAAAGCAAACTGTAGTCCAGTATATGGACACATAATATCTTACCACATAAGTCCAGGCAAATTGGATATACAACCAGAATTCTAAAATGCAGATATGATGTTTATATTATATTTGTGGCAGACATTCTCATTTGTCTACCTAGCACCCACTTCCTTCTTCTTCTTGAAAAGAGAACCCCAATTTATACAAACCGTGCACAGAGATTGCTTGACATCAGGAAAGATAGGTTCCAGGAAAGAATTCCTGCCTGGTCTAAAGTAGTCATGATAATCTCATGCCCCTTGGCCAGGAATTGGTCTGAGGAACGTGGCACATTTCTGGTTAATAAGATGTAAGCAAAGGTCTGTCAGGGAGGGTGTCTCGTTCCAAACAAAAAGCCAAAACCCTGCCCAGAATAAAGATGCAATACTGGAGGCGTGGCATCCATCATGTAACCATGAAGACAAAAGCCAAGATCATAGGGATGGCAGAGTGGAGAGATCATTGAAGTCCACATTGATATGATTGAACTGGGGCTCCTTGCATGGGCAGACTACCTCCGGACTTCTTGCAGTATGAGAAAAACAAACCCCAATTTATTCAGGCCCCATCAGTCAGGTTTTCAGTTACTTAGGCTGGATATGTATACATATATCTTTTGTTTCCTTAGAAAGCACAAGGAAAACTCACAAACCTTACAGTGGTAGACTGCACACTCTTGGCTGACTGCTGGAACCCAATTATTCACAGTAAGAATCCATTTCCACCCCTTTCATATCCCCAAAAACTTATGTTAGAAAACTAATCTAAACAGGTAACAGATATTGCGCAAAAGACATATTTATACCTTTCCTACCCTCAAACTAAAAAACTTCCCCTCAATTACAAATGTTTCTTAAGCAATACAAATGTGTAAAAAGCATTTATGCTCTATTGTTTTAGACAGTTAATATTCTGAAATTTTAAAAGAAATTTCTATAATCTCTCAATCTTTGTAGTCGAAGAGAAAAGCAGAAATACTAAGCTTAATACATAAAAAGAATTCATTCAGTGGGTATGTCTAGTCATACCAAAGAAAAAGAACTGAGGCATGTCATGGAAGATTAAGGTTTAAAAGTTGATTTAAATACATAGATAATGAAAAGAGGCAGAAATGGTGTTTTGCATTTGATTTATATACAAAGTTGATTTACTTCTCCTTTCCGAGTGTGCAAAAAGCAATAAATAATATTTATGTAATCCATTATTCCAGAATTATAAAGAAATTCTAAAATATTCTAGATGCTAGATATCCTCTTTGGACGGAAGAAAGAGCAGATATCTTTCTGATCATATGCTAAATAAAGGCACACATTCATAAACATATACTATGCCACTCCCTTCACGTCCTTGTTAATCTTTAATCTGATTTATAACTGAAAAGATCATGTGGTAGCTGCTTTTACACTTCTCATTCACAAAAAGAGATTATCCAATGAGCAAGCACATTTTTCCCCAGGATTTCATGGACTAAATGAGCTAGGCATATTTTTTTTTCTTTCAAACGCCAAGCCATACAAAATATTTCCAGATATAATCTGAAAGGTATGCAGCAGCAAATTAAGCAATATTCAGGCAATCCCCGGCATTATGGTTGCATTTTTGACAGACCTGACAGAAGTTTTAAAGCAATGTGAACAAAGACAAGGTTTCAAAAAGAAACATACCTTAGAGATGATTAATGGTTCCCCGTGCTCCAGGCCACCCTTCAAAGTAAAGCCCCAGGGAGCTCCTCCCTGCAGGAAGGCTTCCAGATAAATGTACCTGCCCTTGGGGGTCCCGGTAGGGTTCAGTGTGGCAGCAGTCTCCTTGAAGTTCTCTGTGGTCCTCATCGTGCCTAACACATGATCCCTCGAGTTGAGTTAAATTTTAAATGCCTGAAGCCGATTCAGGGCACTTTATCCCATCCTTCGAGATACTCGCCCACGGAAAGCAAGGTTTTGAGAAGCGAATTCTTTCAGATGTAAGAAGTTCTGAGCTTAACTCCCAAGATGCTCAACCAGGATTTTTCACTTCGACATTTCTAAATGTAAATTCTCCTCCTGGGATTCCGGATCTCACTGAAGCCCCGCGGTGCTATATATCTCCCCCAGTCCTTTTGGAATTAAAAACAAAACTATGTCACTCTCAAGACCGCTTTTATTTCACGCACACACACCCCCCCAAACTTTTTTCTGTATATTTTACAGAGAAAATTAAAACAGTCTTACAATCTAGCAAGAGAATTGCAAAAAACCCTCAAACGAATCCTTAATTTCTGATTGATTATCAACCCTTTCTTCCCCTCCGAGTGAAATTTACCATTACAATAGCCTCCCCTCTCCCCAGAAGTAGCTTTAAAAGAAAGCAAGCCCTTACTATGCCTCTGCTTGCTTCAGAATTTTCTAACTTGTCCCAAAGAGGGAGAGCCACTGTGCTGAAAGTTTTTGCTCATATTTCTCAGCAATAAGTTCATGGTGTGTTTCTTGTCCCCTCCCAAAAAAGGTTTTGGAGGATGGAGAGAAAAATGAAAGAAAAAAAAAAGCAGCATGGCAAATTAGTCCTCAGTGGAACAAAAATATCCAGGAGGCAGCTGAGTTCTTTCTTTGGTATTTTCAGTGATGATCTAGCGACCGCGGCTGCCGCTTGCCGCTTGAAAGAGCAAGGAAGTGAGAGGAAAATGGATTAAGGCAAATAGAGGCGCCACAACCTTCCTGCACCCTAAGTCCTGCCACGCAGAATTCAGTTCAGCACAAAAACTCGCCCAGTCCACACAGTCTTAGAGCAGAGAAAACGTAGAAAGTTAAAAATACCACACTGGTGGCTAATTACCAGGGAGTAATTAGATAGAATAGCCCCCATCTTGTACCAATTAAAGCAGAATCCCTGGGGTTGAGACTCAGGCATTCGCATTTTTGAAAACTCTGGCAATTCAGCTGTGTTGCCACGTTGGAGGAGCGGTACCTTAAGCAGTTTCAGTAAACAGTTAAGGGACAAGGTGGTGGCACAAGAGTTTTATTTTTTGTTGTTAGGAGAAAATACCAAGTGTCCTACAGGACCAGCTTCTCATCTTGAAATTCGACTCTCCCACCAAATTTCTGCTTTTTGTTTGACTCCAAACAAACAGGAGGCAGGCTTTCCTCTTATTTAATGGTTATTACTCCAAGAAGGTTATCTAGTCCTTAAATGAAAAGAAATATACATAATGCCCGGCAAGGAATAGGTGCGCAGAGCTGAATGTTAGTCTAATTTTAGGTTATCAATAGAATTTTGTAATGTTATATGGAATTTCACATTACTGCTTTTTATTAAAAACGTGAACAGTGCAAGATAACAACACATTTTACAAAGAGGTTCAGCCATTAAGTTATGAGAACAATTCAGAATTATTTCCAAAGGATATATCTGCTAAATTTTTCCATTTAAAAATACATAGTAACGTAAATTATCTTGGAAATTGAGGTTAAAAATTACTGTGGGTTTTGATATCAATTTAATTTGAATGTTTGTACTTACAGATAATGAAAATGTAATAGAGATGCAGACACGGTATGCAAATAAGTCCAGATGACATTTAATGTACAATGTACACAAGTATTATTTATTGTTCAATAGCAACTTCATCTGAAGGGCTCAACAACAACAAAAAAGGTACAATCTCATTTTTATGTAATGGTATTTTAGTGGAAGCATGAAGTGTACCAAATGAAAGTAAATGGCAAATATTGTCTGATTCTTAATAGTACTTGATGCAATTTTTATTGCTGCCTCCTTTTGCAGCTTAATTTATAAATTAAGAATAAAAGGAGAAACATTGGCTTTTCTTTCACTCCATTATTTAAAGTCTGTGTTGTGTGTGTATGTGTGTGTGCATGTGTACAGTTAATGTCATAAGTAAATGAATAATTTTTTTGAAAACTATTTTTGTGGCACTTATGATCTTACTCCTAATTCATTTTGCAAAAAAAAATGACATTTTACAGAATCAATATTTAATATTAAAAGTAATGAATCTAAAAACAAAAGATAAAAGAAAAAAGAAAAAGACAAGCAATGAAGAATACAACTAGGTGTTTATAGACTGATGAAACTTCTACTTTATATTATCATCAAAAATATTTAGGACCTAAATATTTGATGCAAATTAATATGTAGTCTGAAAAAATATGTCAAAATTCCTTTGGTAGATATGTAGTATAGCAACTGATAGATCGGAGTTAGAATACCTTTTTATCCCATCTTCCATTGCTCTAAGTCAAAAAATATATCCTTGGTTTGGGTGGTAAGCACACAGAGGCCATGAAAAGGTTAAATGATCTGACGGGAGTCGTCCTGCAAACAGCACAAGTGGACATCAAATTAAAATCTTCAGACAGTTAGGAAAGGAATCTCAGTTTAAGGTAGGTCTTTTGCATAACTATGACAAAAAGACAACTTTCTATGTGGCCAGCATTGCAAATTCATTGAAAGAACTTCTGCTAGGGTGCATGATTTGGACCCAAACTCTAATTAGAGAATGAAATTAGACCCCCCACTCCTTCCCAGGGAAAGAGAAACAGCCCTATTGTCTTAAGATGCTGACAGTGGAAGGGACAGGATTCTGAGAACAGGGTAGTTTTCTTTTTAAATAATTGGCTTAAGCTTTAGGCTTTCTGAAGAAAGGCTTGGTTTTTGTTTTGTTTCGTTTTGTTTTCTGCTCAGTATCTCTCTGGGGAACCACTCTTCACCTCTCCTGTGGTGCTGGTGGGCTGACCCGGCTCCTGGGCTCCAGGGGCTGACCTATGATCCAGACAACTGCCCTTTGACTCAAATGACTGGCGTATGGAGGGGCATGTACCCAAGCTTGGCCAGTATAATAACTAGAAATTTTACCAGAGCTATCAAAAAGGGACATTCTCTCTTATGGGCTTGTTAAACTGATAGGTACAATTCTGGCATTGCTGGAGGTCATCTCTGCCATCACAAGCCTGAGAAGGAAGACAGCACCGAGGAAATCAGTGATCCCACTTGATGGGCCCAATACCTCATCAAAGCCAGCAATTCTTGAATCTCTTGGTTTCAGGACCACTTTACACTCTTAAAAACTATTGAGGACTCCAGGGGCACCTGGGTGGCTCAATTGGTTAAGTGATTGCCTTCAGCTCAGGTCATGATCCTGGAGACCTGCGATCGAGTCCCACATCGGGCTGCCTGCTCAGCGGAAGCCTGCTTCTCCCTTTCTCACTCTCCCTGCTGTGTTCCCTCTCTAGCTATGTTTCTCTCTGTCAAATAAATAAATAAAATCTTTTAAAAAAAAGTTATTGAGGACCCCAAAGAAAGTTTATGTGTGTTACAACTATCAGTATTTACTATTTTAGAAGATTAAAGCAGAACATTTAAAATATTTATTAATCACTTAAAAATAGAAAAGCCATCATATGTTAAATGGGCTAACATGTTTTACCAAAAATAACTATATTTTCTCAAACAAAAAGTCACTGAGAACATGAATTTGTTCTACATATTTGCAAATCTCCTAAATGGCCAGCACTGTAAAAGACAGTTGCATACGACTATCCACTTCTGCATTCTGTTTGATGTCACAAATCGTGTAGCCTCTGGAAAACTCTATGACACACTTATGAAAGAACAAGCACACAAAGGTCAATGGTGTCTTAGTTATTATGAAAATGATGTTGACCTATGAACCCCAAAGGGTCTCAGGGACTCCTTGAGGCCCCCACACCAGACTTTGAGAATTGGTGTCTTCACCAGATGCAGTCACCTGTGAAGCCACCACACTCCCCCTAGTTATAGGAGATCATAAAGACCCGTTTATTTTCCCTTCAAACAGCTGGAGTTGGGGTTCTGCTACTTGCAGCTGGAAGAGTTCTAAGCAAGACACAATGAAACCCTTCCATCTTATTTTCTCTCCTTCTACCGCTTCCCTCCTTCTTTCTTCCTCCAACTTAGAATTACTCCTTTTTTAAAAATTGAATTTGCTTTCCTCAACAATTCATGAATGGCGCAGCAACCCATCTAGCGAGTAGAAAGGAGCTCCAAGAACTACTCCTATTTTTAACTAAATCCTTTCTTCATGACAAATAGATTGAATATAGCTCACAACTTCACTTTGTCTCCACATGAAAAATTCTCACTGTTGAGGGGCACCTGGGTGGCTCAGTTGGTTAAGCAACTGCTTTCAGCTCAGGTCATGATCCTGGGATCAAGTCCCACATCGGGCTCCCTGCTCAGCAGGAAGCCTGCTTCTCCCTCTCTCACTCCCCCTGCTTGTGTTCCCTGTCTGGCTGTGTTTCTCTCTGTCAAATAAATAAAATCTAAAAAAAAAAAAAAAAAAATTCCCAGTGTTGGTAACGGAGGGCAGGTTGCTCTGTTACGGTAAGCATGGCCCCAGGGGAAAAATATTTCTGTCATATTGATTCTCCCATTCATCCCTATACTAAACAGTTGTAAATGTCATTTACCTAAATCACTGTGTTGACTCAGAAACCATGTATCACACTAGTTGTTAACATCGTTTGAAGAGAAACTAGTTTATTCATTTCAAAATTCTCATATCTTGATTTTAACCTTTCACAGTCATGTTTAATGTTTTTATCTTTTATCTTCATTAGCATATTAAACATGACCTTTAATTTACTGGATGTTTTTAATCCCTCTGGATTTAATATTTCCAAGATTGAAAATGCCCTTGGATTATCTCTGAAAATAAAGTAGGAGTGACATCTAGTGGCTCTTTGGGCTTACAAAGTCATCATTAAAGCAACTGTAGGATAATAAATTTGAGGTTTGGAACACTATTTAGTCTTTCTTAGAAAAGACATCTCAGAATTATCCCAAATAGACAAAACCTAGCCTTTTTTTTTTTTTAAGTTTTCAGAATCTTTAGGCAACCTTTCAGAGGCAAAAAGAATCATCTCTTTGTGTGTCTCCTTCTTAAAATTAAGGACGACTTTCCCAGCAGACCTCCCCTGGCCTCTGAGTGCCAAGAAATCTCTCCTGAAAACAATCACTTGGAAGAGAAAAGAAAGCCCAAAGACGAATTTAAGATAACCGGGATCTCTCCGCTAGAACTTCCCTTGAAGCAGTGATGGCTCTGGAGAAGGTTGTGTTGAATCCTCAAACACACCCGAGATTCTCTGAGAAGGGAGCAAGGAGAGATGGATGCTGGGTAGTCGGCTTACAGCACCTGCTTCACCAACTACTGGAATGGTTGTTGCAAAACTGTCAAAACACAATCAACTTAAATCTTTTGGGAATGATCAAAATGTTCTGCGTCTCGACTGAGGTGAGAGTTTCACAGGCTTATACATCTGTCAAAACATCGACCGGTACACTTTCAACAGACCCAGTTTATTAGATGGAAATTATTACCTCAATAAAGTTAGTTTTTAAAAAAACTCCAGGACTCAGTCAACATAAACAAAACATGGCATGTCTCTATAGGGGAATATCATCCAGCCTTAAAATAGGAGGAATTCTGGCAGGTGCTACCAGGTCAGTGGACCTGGGGGACACTATGTTAAAGGAAATAAGACAGACACAAAAGGGCAAGTACTGTGAAACTTCATGTATTGGAGGGACCTAGAGTAGTCAAATTCATAGACAGAAAGTAGAATAGTGGTTGCCAAAGCCTGGAGGAAGGGGCAGGGGGAGGTTAATGTTTGATAGGCTCAGAATTCCATTTGGGAAGATGAAAGAGTTTTGGAGAGGGATGGTGGTGATGGTTGTAAACAATGTGAATATAGTTATTGTCACTGAACTATATACTTAAACATGGTTAAAGTGGGGGGCGCCTGAGTGTCTCAGTCAGTTGAGCATCTGACTCTTGGTCTCAGCTCAGGTCTTGATACCAGGGTCATGAGTTTGAGCCCTGTGTTGAGCTCCACATGAGGAGCCTATTTTTTTTTAAGGTTTTATTTATTTTTTTGACAGACAGAGAGAGAAGGCACAAGCAGACAGAGTGAGAGAGAAAAGCAGGCTCCCTGCTGATCACAGAGCCCAATGTAGGGCTCCATCCCACCACCCTGGGATCATGACCTGAGCCGAAAGCAGACATTTAACCCACCGAGCCACACAGGTGCCCCGGGTGGAGTCTACCTTAAAAAAACTGTCTAGGGGCGCCTGGGTGGCTCAGTTGGTTAAGCAACTGCCTTCGGCTCAGGTCGTGGTCCTGGAGACCCGGGATCAAGCCCCACATCGGGCTTTCTGCTCGGCGGGAAGCCTGCTTCTCCCCGTCTCAGTCCCTCTGCTTGTGTTCCCTCTCTGGCTGTGTTTCTCTCTGTCGGATAGATAAATAAAATCTTTTAAAAAAAAATGCCTAAAGTCGTAAAGTATATGTTGTATACATTTTAGCACAATAAAAATGTTTTTTTTAAAAAAGGGATTTGTAAAAGGTAAAGAAACATTGCCAAATATGATACTATAAGTATACAGTTCATTAGTCATCACTTACTCTACCTGAGAAAGGTTGTACGTAGATGCAACAACATTGCTAGGTACATAAAAACCAGAAAAGATCTGATAGCATATACTAAATACTAGACACATGAAAGAAGTTATAACACATACAGGAATTATTATGGTGGGTTATTATTTAAAAGCTGGTAGAGGGGTGCCTGGGTGGCTCGGACAGTTAAGCACCTGACTCTTGATATCAGCTCAGGTCTTAATCTTGGGGTCGTGGTTTTGAGCCCTGCACTTAAAAAATAAATAAAAAAAGAAATACATAAATAAAAGCTGGTAGAAATACATCCATACACTTACTTTATTTCTTAGATAAGAAGTAAAAGATCTTAATACACTCAGCAGAAACAATGGATGGTTCCAATAAAGGGTAAAGTTTTTCTTTGCTTTGGAAGAAACAAAGACAAGTTCAAAGACAGTGATGATGATGGTGATTGGCCTCAACAGCAAAAACACAGGCTAGGGGCACCTGGGTGGCTCAGTCATTAAGTGTCTGCCTTCGGCTCAGGTCATGATCCCAGGGTCCTGGGATGGAGCCCTGCTTCTGACTCCCTGCTTGGTAGAAAGCCAGCTTTTCCCTCTCCCTTTCCCCCTGCTTGTGTTCCCTCTCTAGCTGTGTTTCTCTCTCTCAAATAAATAAATAAAATCCTTTAAAAAATTATAAAAAGGGGCACCTGGGTGGCTCAGTTGGTTGAGCGACTGCCTTCGGCTCAGGTCAGACCCGGGATCGAGCCCCACATCGGGCTCCCTGCTCGGCGGGAAGCCTGCTTCTCCCTCTCTCACTCCCCCTGCTTGTGTTCCCTCTCTAGCTCTGTTTCTCTGTCAAATAAGTAAATAAAATCTTTTAAAAAAATTATTAAAAAAAACATAGGAGAAAAGATGATCTGCCTTTATTTTACTTCCTGTTTAACATCTATCCCCTACTTCTCTCCCTTTTTTCAATCCTCTGTAAAATAAATTGTCCTGAAAACAAACAAACCCAAGAATTTGTATTTTTTTTAAAAAAACTCATTTCAGTGTTGGAAGCAAGAGTGACTGGGGCATCTGGGTAGCTCAGTCAGTTAAGCATCTGACTCTTGATTTCAGCTCTGGTCATGAGTTCAGGGTCCTGGGATTGAGCCCCACATCAGGCTCCACACTCAGTATGGAGGCTGCTTCAGATTCTCTCTCCCTCTTCCTCTGCCCCTCCCCCCACTCATTTTTTTTTCTCTCTCTGTCACTCAAATAAAGAAATAAAATCTTTTTTTTTTAAAGAGAATCACAAATTAACCTTCTATTTAAGTGGAAATATTCTACATTTGATTGAAGATACTAGGTGTATACATTTCTCCAAAGTCATTAATCTGTGTATTTAAAATGAATGAATTCTATTGTACATGAGGTATACCTCAATAAAGTTGATTTTTTAAAAAAAAGATTATTTGAGGGGTGCCTGGGTGGTTCAGTCATTAAGCATCTGCCTTCTGCTCAGGTCATGATCCCAGGGTCCTGGGATCGAGCCCCTCATTGGTCTCCCTGCTTAGTAGGAAGCCTCCTTCTCCCTCTCCCACTGCCCCTGCTTGTGTTCCCTCTCTCACTGTGTCTCTCTCTGTCAAACAAATAAAATCTTAAAAAAGAAAAAAAAAAGATTATTTGAGAGGTGCCTGTAGCTCAGTTGTTAAGTTTCTGCCTTAGACTCAGGTCACCCCGGGATCCAGCCTGCATCAGGCTCCCTGCTCAGCAGAAAGCTTGCTTCTCCCTCTCCCATTCCCCCGGCTTCTGTCCCTACTCTCATGATCTCTGTCAAATAAACAAATAAAATATTTAAAAACAAATACATAAAAAGATTATTTGAGAGAGAGATTAAGTACAGGGAGGGGGTAGGGCAGAGGGAAAGGGAGGGAGGGAATTCCAAGCCAACTCCTTGATGAGTGCAGAGCCTGACAAAGGACTTATTCCCAGGACCCTGAAATGATGACCAGAGCTGAAATTAAGAGTCAGATGCTTAACCACCTGAGCCAGTCAGGAGCCCCTCAATAAAGTTAATTTTAAAAACCTCAATCAGCTCTAAAGAGTAGAAAGTTCACTGCACTTAGGATAGTATATGAAAGTCTTCTTTCAAGAAAGAAGTTTCAGAAGAATCCCCAAATTAGAAACATTCATCTTTCCACCCTGCTGGGAAATGTTCCTAGAAATCTACTCATATCTATTCCTGGGAAGCAGTTGGGGGGGCAGTCTTCCCTCCTCTATTTAAATTTCCATCCATCCCACACTCTCTCTTGCTGCTCCCAGAGTACTTAACCTTCTAATATGTTAACTAGGTAATCATGAATATTTATGACCCGTCTCTTCCCATAGAATGTTAAGTTCCATGTAGGCAGGGTTTGGTCTGTTCTGTTCAATTTGTTACTGATATAGAGTTGGTGTTTAATATATATGCTGAATGAATTCAAGCTTTCTTATTAAATATATCTTATGTTATGAAGAATGTCAGAACATTAACTACGTGGTCTTTAATATTTTATGCCCTATCAGCTTGCAAAAATTGCTGGAGATGATTGGCCACTTATTTCCTCTCCACTGTATATTGAGTCACTTCTATGTGTCCACATTGTACCAGACACTGGGGAAATATGTCATCAGATAAGACTTAACATAGGAAATCTTAAACCATAATCAGAAAGGGAAAATATCTACACTAAAAATCCAAGCTACTCTGTCACTGTAGTCTAGCTTGCATTTCGTTTTGAAGATTTTTGGCAAAGATCTTTAAGTTTGGGGCACCTGGGTGGCTCAGTCATTAAGTGTCTGCCTTCGACTCAGGTCATTATCCCGGAGACCCAGGATCAAGCCCTGCATTGGGCTCCCTGCTCGGTGGGAAACCTGCTTCTCCCTCTCTTACTCCCCCTGCTTGTGTCCCCTCTCTAGCTGTGTTTCTCTATGTCAAAAAAATAAATAAAATATTTTAAAAAAAAGATCTTTAAGTTCAAAGTCATAAAGGAAACACAATAGTTAAAAAATTATATAATCTACTCTATATAGTTTTAACTATCACTTATTTACAAATCTGATTGCATTTTATGAAAGAGAATCTTTTTTTAAATTAAGCAGATCAAGAACTAAATTTTAAGTGACCCTACATATGTATCATGATTATGATGTATGAAGTGCTTTTCTACTACAATTTTAATAAATGCCTTTGTACTAAGATAAAGTTCTTTGATTTCATAGAATCATACTTTTTCTTTAGTTGGAAAAATGTCTTGCAATGATTTCGACACCTAACATTTGGCAGACAAAAATATTAATGATCTCAAAGATTAAATGGCTTGCCTAAAGTTATATAGTTAGTGTCAAAGCTCAGACCAGATCTGGGCTCCTTATTCCCAGACCATCCTTGAATCACCCACCCTTCTTAACTGTACCTCAGAAAGGCCAGCAGCCATTTGGATTGACAACAATAAGAAGGATACCGGTTCCCTGAAGACAGAAACTGGAGCTTCTTTATAAACCACCCCCCACCAAGCCCAATGCCCAGCACAGAGTCTGGCCCAGAGTAGGAACCCAATAAAGGGAGACAAATAAATACCTTGGACCCAGACATGGATTCTTACTAAAGTGTTCTTGGTGACTGGGTCCCTATGTGACTAGCACCCCAACCTCTACCTGTTGGTGCCCTCTACTCAGGCCTCACTGGCCTCGTGGTTGATTCTCAAATATACCAAGCATGAGCTTGGGAATCTATGTCTACATTTTATATATGACTCCTCTCTCCATTCCTGTACATCTCTGTTCAATGTCACTTTATCAATGAGATATTCTCAGAGCACATTATGAAATGGCACCTGATAAAATAAAAATTTCAACTTTTCTTTTTTTTTTTAAAGATTTTATTTATTTATTTGACACAGAGAGAGATCACAAGTAGGCAGAGAGGCAGGTGGAGAGAGAGGAGGAAGCAGGCTCCCTGCTGAGCAGAGAGCCTGATGTGGGCCTCAATCCCAGGACCCTGATATCATAATCTGAGCCGAAGGCAGAGGCTTTAACCCACTGAGCCACCCAGGCGCCTGAAAAAATTTCAACTTTTCATGTTTGTGAGATCTGCTCCTGGGTTCCCAGAGAAACTGTACTACTTTAACATTACCAAGGTGAAAATGACTCAGCAAAACCTCGAAGCATGGGCTCTATTTCTGCCCCACACCACACACTGTACATCTGTTTTGTTAAAAATATAACCAAAGGGGACAGCAGAGCAAGATGGTGGAGGAGTAGGAGACCTAAATATCATCAGGTCTAAGGAGTTCAGCTAGATTGGAACACCTACAAACTTAACAGGAGAGCAAAGAGAAGACCAGTAATTTTAGGAACAGAGAAGTGACCACTTTCTGGAAGGTAGGACACATGGAGAAGTGAATCAGAGGCGACATTTGGGAAGACAGACCGTGGGGGAGGGACCGGCTCCCATCCAGTAGGAGATCAGTGGAGCACAAAATTGGAACTTTTAGAAGTTGGCTCCACCGAGGGACATTGCCCCAGAGGCTAAGCAGGAGGTGAAACCCTCACTGGGACAGTGTGGTCTCAGGACCCATGGGGTCACAGAAGGACCTGGGGTGCCTGAGCCTGGCAGAGCTCCCAGGTATCCGAGTGGGAAAGTCCACTGCAGGGACTGAGCCGAGGAGTTGGCTCTCAGCTCAGGCTTACCTTCAACAGTGATCCGAGATGCAGTCAGGCCATTGCTCTTCGAGCAGGCCACAAGTGGTAGATCCGGGGAGACCCTCCTTCCTCCACTGGGAAGGGTGATATGGGAGTGCACTACAGGAATTGGCTGGGTTTGGAGATTCCAAACAGGGCCAAGCACAGGCCAGGTGAGCTCGGAGTGCAGCCGGAGATCAGGAACACAGGCGTGATTGACTGCTTTTCGCTGGGGGTACACTGAGGAGTAGGGCCCCGAGCTCTGGGCTCCTTTGGGCCAGAAACTGGAGGCTGCCATCTTCATTCCCATCCTCCAAAGCTGTACAGAAAGCATTCAGGGAACAAAAGCTACCTGGAGGGAACCTGAGCAGATTGCTTAGCCTGGCCCCTGGCAAGGGTGGGGGAGTAAAGCCTCAGGCAAAGGCATTTGAGAATCACTGCAACCGGCCCCTTCCCCAGAAGATCAGCGAGAACATCCCACCAAGACCAAGTTCACTGATCAGTGAGAACTGCAGATCTTCAGGGGAATGCACCACATAGAATTCATAGCTTTTTTCCCATGATTCTTTAATCTTTCAAAGTTAAATTTTTTTAATTTTATTTTTTCCTAATTCAATTTTTTAATTTTCTCTGTCCTATTTTAACGTTTTTTAACTATTTTATCTTATCAATACCTCTTTTTTAAAACCCTTTTAAAATTTTTATTGTTTTAGTCATAGTCTATACCCTCATTGTATTTAAGATTATTTTTTGTATACATATAGGTTTTTCTTTCCTTAAAATTTTGGGATACAGTTTCTTCTAATAGATCAAAATATACCCTAAATCCAGCACATGGCTTTGTTCTAGTCTCCAGCCTTGTCATATTTTTTACTCTTTTTTTATTCTTTTTTCAACCAACTTCTTATCTTACCAATTCCTTTTTTAGAATCTTTTTTAATTTTCATTTACAATCATATTTCATCCCTTCATTGTGTATACCCTTATTTTTGTACATATACAAATTTTTCTTTCTTTAAAGTAGGGCAGTTTCTTCTAACAGACCAAAATACACCCAAAATCAAGAGTGTGGCTCTGCTCTATTCACCAGTTTAATCATATATAGAGAGAGACGGAAAGATAGAGATAGATATGAATATAGATATAGATTTTTTTTTCTTTCTTCTCCCCCTGGTTTCAAATCTCTTCTGATTGGTTAGTGTATATTTTTCTGGGGCTGTCATGTCACTACTCTTTTAGTATTTTGTTCTCTCATTCATCTATTCTTATCTGGATAAAATGACATGGTGGAAAAATTCACCTCAAAAAAGCAGACAAGAGGCAGTACCAACAGCTAGGGACCTAATCAATAGAGACATTAGTAACATGTCAGAATTAGAGTTCCGAATGGCGATTATCAAGATGGTAGCTGGGCTCAAAAAAGCATGGAAGATACTAGAGAATCCCTTTCTGGAGAAATAAAAGAACTAAAATCTAACCAAGTTGAAATCAAAAAAGCTACTAATGAACTGTAATAAAAATTGGAGGCCCTTACTGCTAGGATAAATGAGGCAAAAGAGAGAATTCATGATAAAGAAGACCAAATGATGGAGATTAAACAAGCTGACAAAAAGAGAGATAAACAACTATTTGACCACAAGGGTAGAATTCGAGAGGTGAGTGATACCATAAAATGAAACAATATTAGAATAACTGGGATCCCAGAAGAAGAAGAAAGAGAGAGGGGGGCAGAAGGTATATTGAAGCAAATTTTAACAGAGAATTTCCCTAATTTGGTGAAGGGAACAAGCATCAATATACAGGAAGTATAGAGAAACCCCCCTCAAAATCAATACAAATAGGGCCACACCCCATCATCTAATAGTAAAATGTACAAGTTTCAGTGACAAAGAGAAAATCCTAAAAGCAGCTCAGGAGAAGAGGTCTGTAACATACAATGGTAGAAATATTGGATTAGCAGTAGATTTATCCACAGGGACCTGGCAGGTCAGAAAGAATTGGCATGATATATTCAGAGCACTATATGAGAAAAATATGCAGCCAAGAATACTATATTCAGCTATGCCATCATTGAAAATAGAAGGAGAGATAAAAGCTTCCAGCACAAACAAAAACTAAAAGAATTTGAAAACACTAAACAAGCCCTACAGGAAATATCAAAAGGGGTCTTCTAAGTAAAGAGAGAGCCAAACAGAACAGAAAGACAGAGACAATATACAGTAACAGTCACCTTACAGGCAATATAATGGCACTAAATCCATACCTTTCAATAGTTATCCTGAATGTAAATGGGCTAAATGCCCTAATCAAAACACACAGGGTATCAGAATAGATAAAAAAAAAATAATAAGACCCATCAATATGCTATCTCCAAGAAACTCATTTTAGACCCAAAGACATCTCCAGATTGATGGGTGGGGGGGGGGCGCCTGGGTGGCTCAGTTGGTTGGGCGACTGCCTTCGGCTCGGGTCATGATCCCGGAGATCCGGGATTGAGTCCCACATTGGGCTCTCTCCTCGGCGGGAAGCCTGCTTCTCCCTCTCTCACTCCCCCTGCTTGTGCTCCCCCTCTGGCGCTCTGTCAAATAAATAAAATCTTTAAAAAAAATTTAAAAATAAATAAAAAATAAAATGAGGGGTGGAAAACAATTTACCGTGCTAATGGACATCAAAAGAAAGCTGGGGTGGCATTCCTTATATCAGACAAATTAGATTTTAGGCACAAGAGTATACTAAGAGTTGAGGAAGGACCATAAATCACACTTAAAGGGTCTGTCCAATAAAATGATCTAAAAATTGTAATTATCTATGCCCCAAACATGGGAACAGCTAATTATATAAACCAATTAATAACTAAATCACAGAAACACATCAACAATAATACAATAATAGTAGGAAACTTTAACAACCCCCTCACTGAAATGGACAGATCATCTAAGCAAAAGACCAACAAGGAAATACAGGCTTTAAATGACACATTGGACCAGATGGACATTGCAGATATATTCAGAACATTCCATCCCAAAGCAACAGAAATACACATTCTTCTCTAGTGCACATGGAACATTCTCCAGAATAGATCACATCCTGTGTCACAAATCAGGGTTCAACTGGTACCAAAAGATTGGGATCATTCCCTGCATATTTTCAGACCACAATGCTTTGAAACTAGAACTTAACCACAAAAGGAAAGTTGGAAAGAACCCAAATACATGGAGGCTAAACATTATCCTACTAAAGAATGAATGGGTCAACCAGGAAATTAAAGAATAATTTTAAAAATTCATGGAAATAAATGAAAATGAAAATACAACTGTTCAAAATCTTTGGGACACAGCAAAGGCAATCCTGAGAGGAAAGTATATAACAATAAAAGCCTTTTGCAATAGAAGTCTCAAGTACACATCCTAACTCTACACCTAAAGGAGCTGGAGAAAGAACAGCAAAGAAAGTCTAAACTGAGCAGAAGAGAAATAATACAGATCAGAGCAGAAATCAATGAAATAGAAACCAAAAGAACAGTAGAACAAATCAATGAAACTAGGAGCTGATTCTTTGAAAGAATTAACAAGATTGATAAACCCCTGGCCAGACTTACCAAAAAGAAAAGAGAAAGGACCCTAATTAATAAAATCATGAATGAAAGAGGAGAGATCACAACCAACACCAAGGAAATGCAAAAAAATTATAAGAACATATTATGAGTAATTATACACCAGCATTTTCAACAATCTGGAAGAAATGGATGCATTCCTAGAGACATATAAACTACCAAAACTGAACCAGGAAGAAATAGAAAACCTGAGATTGAAGCAGTCATCAAAAATCTCC
This sequence comes from Spilogale gracilis, assembly GCA_004023965.1. Lineage (NCBI taxonomy): Eukaryota > Metazoa > Chordata > Mammalia > Carnivora > Mephitidae > Spilogale > Spilogale gracilis. Next base: position 109,244 of record PITA01005353.1, read on the forward strand.
CAGCAAACAAGAGCCCAGGACCAGACTGCTTCCCAGGGGAATTCTACCAACATTTAAAGAAGAATTAATACCTATTCTCCTAAAACTATTCCAAAAAGTAGAAATGAAAGGAAAACTTCCAAACTCATTTTATGAGACCAGCATTACCTTGATCCCAAAACTTGACAAAGACCCCATCAAAAAGGAGAATTACAGACCAATATCCTTGATGAACACAGATGCAAAAATTCTTACCAAAATACTAGCCAATAGGTTCCAGCAGTACACTAAAAGGATTATTCACCACGACCAAGTGAGATTTACTCCTGTGCTGCAAGGTTGGTTCAACATCTGCAAATCAATCAGTGTGAGACAATACATTGATAAAAGAAAGAACAAGAACCATATGATTCTCTCAATAGATGCCAAAAAAACATTTGACAAAGTACAGCATCATTTCTTGATCAAAACTCTTCATGGTGTAGGGATAGAGGATACATACCTCAATATCATAAGAGCCATATATGAAAAACCCACAGAGAATATCATTCTCAATGGGAAAATCTGAAAGCTTTTTCCCTAAGGTCAGGAAGATGGCAGGGCTGTCCACTATCACCACTGCTATTCAACATAGTATTAGAAGTCCTAGCCTCTGATTATCGAAGATGGCGGAAGGCCAGGTGACCGCATTTCGGGGAGTTCCCTGAAGAGAGCTGAATTCCAGCAAAAAAACCACTACAAGACCACCGTGAACACCCATGAAACCAGCCTGAAATGTGATATCTCCCACTTCTGGACCGCCACGAGAGACAAAGAACATCGGCAAAAAGGTAGAAACAAATTGGAGGGTCTGGAGGCTTGCCCCCAGAGACAGGGGAGTGGGGGAGGAAGCCCACAGAGCTGAACCATTGAAAACAAATACCCGAAAACGAAAGTGCTCTGTGAGTGAGGAATAACAGCAGATTACGGCCTGAATCGGGGCTAGAAAGAAGCTAAAGACAGCTAAGCCCGGGGCAAGGCAAGGAGACTTTTTTAAAATCTTTTATTTTCTTTCTTTTCCCGCTGCCCAGACTCCCTCCCCCCCGCCGGCGCCGGCCCCGGCGCGCGCGCAGCCGCCCGGGCCTCCGCCCCGGCGCGCCCCGGCCCCGGCGCGCGCCCAGCCGCCCAGGCCTGCCTCCGCCTGAGCCGCCGCAGCTGCCAAGAAAGCAGCGGGAGTGGATTCTATCCTGCCCTTCTCTCCCGTTTCTCTCCACACCGTGGGCTGCGTGTAGACCCCCCCCAGGGGAAAACGTTTTTTACAGACTTTCGTGGGACTGGAGAGGCCCCAGGTCCCTGGGGGCAGACAAGGTCGCGCGATCCAAAAGGAGTTGTGGCTTAGAGGTGCGGGAGTGAAACGACAAGCGGGGACGGGGGCAGAAATCAATACAAGATCTGCACTAGCCCGCCTGTGACAGACTGCCAACCGGGAGGCTGGAAAGAGCCCCTCCCTGTGTAGAGGCTCCCTCTGGGAGGGAGGTCTGGGCACAGACATCCTGCTCCGACTTGACTGAAAAAAGATGCAAAAGAACAATGCTCCGCTACCAGAGAATTGCAGCCTGATAGTCTGGTTGCCATTGAGACAGGCCTCTAGCAGGGGGGCCGAGAGACTCAGCCTAGGTAGAAGGACTGAAGGGGAACGACACGCCCCGCCTCCAGAAAGCACGCCAGAAGCTCAGGAGGACAACATTCCAATGCAAAACCCCAAATCGGGGGAAAGGCAATTTATTAAACTCCTGGCACTGACTACAAGTACCAAAAACTCTACAACTCATTGATAAAATTTTCCACCTCACTTACTTTTTTAAACTTTTTTCTAGTTTTACTTTTAAAGCTTACATTTTAAGCTTAAAATTACACCCTCACGGTTTTTCTTCTTTCAATTTTTATCCCCCTTCTTATCACAACGGGATACCCAATACAACACCCCATAACGTTTTTTACTTTATATATATATATTTTTTTTATTCTTTTTAATTTTTTTTCTTTTTTCTATATTTTTCTTTTTTTCTTTCTCTTTTTACCCTGAAATTCAAACACACCCCTGTATTTTCTGCTTTTGTTGTTCCCTCTTGTTTCCCTGTTAGCTCTCTCTGTTTCTCCCTTTCTTCTCTCCTCTTTCCTTTATTCTCTCTTTTACGTGTACATGTAGATACAAGCTCCAAGTCAATCCCAATCCCTATTCGATACTACCCCTATATACAACCAGTTCCAATCCCCCTATATCATTTGAAAGTGGGCTCCTCCAACAATAACAGCAAGATAAACTCTGCAGCGTCTGAAACGCATTCCCCGCCCACAAGGAATGTCTGTACTCACCTTCCCACTCTAGTTTGTCAGTGTGCCTGTGTAACTGTCTTTACTTCTTTATTATATAAGTACTGGTCTTGGGGGTCATATAGGTTGGGCTTTGCTTTTTGACCTCTTCATTCACCCTTGATAACCCTTTCTTTACCCTGTAACAGCTCTGTACCATATAAATCTTATCACCGGGCCCCGCTCTGGCAGGGGTGTCTTTTCTTGCTTCCTCCTCTCCGTTTTCTTTTTTCTTTCCCCTCCCTTTTCGG